>JH155225.1:375091-398994 GCA_000226015.1 Mnemiopsis leidyi | reverse complement strand
CAACGGGTGATGCGCGTCTAGAATTTCGCCAGGCCAGAAATGCGTGAAAGCGCGTGATGGCCGCGACAGTAGGTTATCAACCTACAACCTCCTTACCTCCACCTTGTCGTTGTACGGCAGCGCGCACCCTCCTGTCATTTTATTCCCATAGATTCCCCCTTTAGTGCTTCGAATGAGGGTCGGACGAAGTCAGACAACCTTGTCGAGGTGTTACCCGACTCGCGCGCGGCTCGCAGTTTGCTGCTCGTTAGATAACGTTAGTTGGATATCATCTATAAGCCAAGAGCAGCAAGCTTGAAGCTTGGAGTCAGGTAACACCTCTAAGACTTTTTTACTGACATTCTCATTACATTGACGTCGCGTAACGTTGCAGTCACAAGTCAAGTTCAAACACCGAGACAATCGACTGGCTAGAATGTAGAAGTACAAAGTAGATGGCTCTGACTGACAGATTCCTTTGGGAACGCGCGTTTGCAATTGCGCTGTGAGACATACTTATAGTTTGTACTTGTATTTGTAATTGTAACATGGAAATAGTTAAACTATAAGTATAGGTGAAGTATCTGTATAACTATAAGTGTAACTTGATAACTTGTTACATTAAGTAACTTCAGTTACAGTCATCGTTAACACGTTAACTTGATCGTACTCCTAGTTCTGAGCTATTGTTAACGCTGTAACTTGACTATCAATAATGACTTAAATAGTTTCAGTTATTACCAACAACTATAGTAACCTAAGCTCTGGCCAATCATTTTCATATGTCATACAATTACCAAGATCCCAATCCCCAATGACCTGTTTTATCGTAGCTATCATATCGACATGGGTCTCCCAATTAGACCATTTTTCAGACTCCGAGTACCGGTGTGCCAGCCTGGGTCACGGTAGAAAACCGTTTTGTTATGCTCACTCCTTATCTATTCTCTGACAGTATCGAGAGTGTTAGCGGTCGCCATGGTGACGGCGTATTTAGCCGTTCTCATGTCCGCAACGTAGCAAATAATTAGGAGGTAGCTTAAGGGTAATTACTGGGTTATATAGCTGCAGGAAAATATAGAAGGCTAATGTTAGTCTCATGACATGATAGATCGGCAGGTAACAAGGAAGCACCGATAGTCGTTTAACGCATTCTCTTGCGCCCATTAGCATTGTCTTGCGTCCTCATTTTCTGGGCTTGCCAGTTCAATCGTCAGTATTCTTCTATCTGCTTCCTTTGTTTGATCTCCCGAGATACAAGAGTCAGATAACATCGTCATGTTCGGTAAGTCAGGCAAAGAGCACCACAGATCACTCTACGGCAGTTCAAGTCGGAGCAAGAGAGAGGGCAGTAGACACCTCCCCCTACCTGACGATGTGGTTGTCAGTTCCAACAAGGGGGCCCAGGAGCAGACAACACGGATGAGGAAGTTTCTGGAGTCCACCAAGCACTTCCTCCAAAGTCAGAGCCACGCGGCTAACCTCCACATCACTCTGAACGAGGTACGAGGCCAGGAGAGACGAGGAGGGATGGCCAGAAGAGCCTCTGGTTCCTCCAACGAGTCTGGCGGAGGAGCAGGCAGCTTGGGCCGAGCTAACGGGAGGAGGAAATCCTGTCTTTTCAACCCCAACGAAAGGAAAGTCCTACATCCAGTAACACTGACTATAGATCAGATCTCAGAGTACGAGCACGCCTTCAGGAAGTACGATCAGAACGGAGACGGAGTCATCTCCGTAGCGGAACTGAGCTTCCTTCTCGAGACTATCGGACTGAAGCCCTCAGAGGAGGAGGTGGTGGAGATGATAGCTACAGTGGATGCCGATAGAGACGGGGTTCTGAGCATGTCCGAGTTTGTGAAACTCATGTCACGTCACCACAACCCAGCGGTAACACCCCAGCAGCAGTACGAAGCTATTTTCAAAGTGTTTGATGCGGACGGGAATGGTTACATCAGCAGATCAGAGTTCAAGGACACTTTGTTTAGCATCGGACAGAGATGCTCTGAGGACGAGCTAAATGCTCTGGTGGATGAGATAGATGTGAATAGGGATGGTATTATTAGCAAGAAGGAGTTTTTGAGGGTATTTCTAAACCACCCAACTGTTGCATGTCTTGAGAAGATGGACTCTTAAAGTCATAAAGCCAGTAGAGTCAGAGAGGCAATGAAGTGCACTGACGAAAATAACTTGAATTAAATTATTGTACACGCCATAATTATAATTAAATGTCCTAATACAAACTTGATGTACCCTTGTGTGTCAGTACTAAGTTTTAAAACCCGAATCGTACAAGTTATGCGTCCTATCTATGGGAATGATGCTTAAGTCTATCGAGAGAAATAAGCCTGTTTTATGGCACAACTATTTCATATTCTATTAGTATTAAATTACCGATAGATTCATTTAATGAAAATATCTGCCTCCTAGTCCTAATCTTCTGAATGCCATACAGTGTGTTATAGTTAAAATTAAATTGTTACCATAATAACTTTTTGGAATAACAGTTTTAAATATTTAAATCTTCTTTTTTCTTATCAGACCTTAATTCTGGAAATCTAGTATTGCAAGTTTAACCAGATCATGACAAACAATTAAGCAATCTAATTCTCAAAAGCAGCAAAATTGTAGATTTCCAGAGTTTAGAAATACCCCAGCCAATAGAAATAAAACTTCACACATCAATAGTATGAAACTGATCAGTTATAAATACAGCTTATAGATTCGTATCGTTAAATGAACTCTTGTACATGGTTGAATTATCTACATCTACATCTGCGAAAAACATAACAAAATAGTCAACATAGTGATCACCCCGTACCGTAATGATAAAACGTCCATGCAAGTAAGGGAAGTATGTGACACTCAGGAATAGAAATAAGTGGGTTGTAAGTAACAGGTATAGCTCACATTTTGTAAAGTGAACTAACTCAGCAACTCACAACGTAGATTATGGCATCTACTTTAAGTTTTAAACTCAACAATAACCAGTACTAAAAGTTTGTTGCATTCTTTTTTGAATTCCTCATATAGATTCATCATCGCCACTACAATAAAACATAATCTACTAATCAATAATCTGGTAAAACTATCTCTAGAATCTGAAATCAACCGCAATAAATCGGTTGATAAAGTATTTATGTGGACAACATTACAAATTTGCAACATTGATGCAAAACATCACTACAGTAAAACCTCTATTTACCGGGCCTCGCGAAGGAAGGGACAGGGCCCGGTAGATCGAAGGACACGGCAAATAGAGGTACGGTAAATCGAGGTTTTAATGTATTTACTAGCCTCAAATTACATATTTAATAGTTGTTGTTGAAACTAATAATAAAATCATAAATTATCAATAATAAACTGTGGGCTCCTATGTTATAGCTAATCTGTGTTTACATATTTCGTTCAGAACACGATTGAGAGCTCTTGGAGGGCGTTGGAGAAAAGCTAGTCGGACTTTAATCGTTCTATCCGGCAACATTTAACAAGGCAAATTTTATTCACCACAGAATGTTCTAAATACAAATAATCACTACTTCATAACATATCAAAATACAGCGCCTAATCAAATTACAAAAAATGTCCACGGTGGAGGATGAAACACTGAACAATTAACCCACACGTAACGAATATTTTCGACATCCTACTGAAAAGAATAACAAGTTGCTACTAAATTTCTAAATAACACAACTAGCTGAAGCAAGATTCATGCCTGAACCTCAAAATGCAGGTTCGGGTTGGAAATGACTTTACCGAATGATAAAGAGCTGACAAAAGAGCTGGATACGATGGCAAGGTTAACGTCTTTGGGGCCGGGTAAGGTGAGCAGGTAGGATCCTATCCCATATTTCTCGTCAGCTAGAGGCTCTATTCCCAGAGGTCTAACCTGCGGGTAGATTGAAAATTAGATGACATCTTAAAATTAGGAATCCGACATTGAGAAATTAAGCAATTGAAAAAAGATATTGTTATTTGTTGCTATTTAGCTTGGCTGACAGACAAGAGACCTAGCCACCAGATAAGTTAGAACTCAGTGCTCGGTATCTTCGTGTTATCGTTACTAGAGACGTTAATAGTTGAAGAAGAATGTAGATTTAACCCTAGACCCACCTCAAATATTCTGCCAGGGGTAGGTGTGTTCTGATTTTTAAAAAGAACTTTGTGGGTTGTGAAAGGTCTCAAAGCGCGTTCTTGGAGCTGTATCTCCAAGTTTCTCTGTGTCCGGTATTGGGAGTAGCGTAGATTGGCTGCAATTAATACTGTTACTTAGGTTTCCTAAAATTAAGTACAGATTCAGTACAGTTAAGATTCAGCACAGTTAAGTATATGGAGTGTCTGTGAAGCTGAAACAGTACCTGTCCAGGCGAGAAGGAAGATGAGGAGGAGGATAACAATGCAGGATGCGAAGATTATGAAGAACTGCTTCAAGTCTATTTGGTTGTTAGCTTGTTGTGCCTGTATGGAAGAAGTTTGTGAAACATGAAATTTCTAGATATAACCTGTATAAACATTTTTAGATATAAACACATTCCACCTACAAACCACATTCAACTTACACAGGGTTATGCTAACTATAATTGCTTGTTTTAACAGGAAAGTCAAATAGTTATTATCTTACCTTTATGATGAGTGTACGCTGGTCCCCAAGCTTGTGATGCAAGAATTCTAGATACAGTCTAAGTTCAGCTGGTCGTGAATCCCAATCGTACTTTGATTTCTTAAACGTGCTTGACCACGAGTTCATAATTGTTTTTCGTGTCTGAGGTAAATTTTAATCATTATAAAATGACGATTTGTACTAGTAATATCGATACAAATGAGGAAGGGAACGTCGATTAGAGTTTAATGTGGTGCTCAGCTGGGACTGTGACGAACGATGATCACTAACTATTCTGTAAGGTCCTTGGAAGACAAGCTAATTTATTAATTGTGCAACAATCGTTATCTAAAAGAGAAACATCCATGGCAAAATGAAGAAAGGGCTTTTGTAGCAGCGGAAGTTCAGCATAGCTTTAATCTTCTAGAATTCTCGAGAAAATAAGTAGGCCTATAATGCGGTTCGATGGAGGGCAAAAGTAAAAATGTTCGAAGAAGTCGCGTAGTAAACTGACGGTGTGAACTATCAATGAAATGCTATGGAAGACTTTACATGAAATATGGGTATTGTATAAGCATCGTCACAAAATCCAAAATTTGATGATCAACATTGAAAAAGCACGAATTTTGATAGCAATATTACAATTCGCTCCTAGTGAGCTAGTAAAACTGACAAATTACAAATCATACAACTAAGTACGATACTCGCACTGCATGGTTATATATCGACGGACCAATCAAGAAAAAAACGGATGATAGCAGCAGCAGACAAGCTAAATGAAGGGTTAGCTCTACTTAATGACGGACGACAGAGACTTCAACAAGACTCCCCTAAAGCACCCGCTCAGCTAGCTCGACAAGTGTGTTGTGTTGTGCTACCCACTAGAATGTCATCAAGAAAAGTAATCTCCTGCTCTCTAGGCGAGTTGGTTTTGCGGAGCAGGCGGACAGACGGATCGTATTCTCCGTGTTGACGGGGCGAGGGTGCCGGGGGCGACTCGTTGTTCTACATGTTAAACTGTCAATCTCTTTTACACGGTCAACAAGATGTACGGAAATACTTGTTTGAAGTTAACCAAAGAGTTCCCGTTATTAAGTTGATATGGGTCAGTCAGAACGTTATGATATGTGAAAACAGGTTAAGTAGTTTTAGGTTGGGGGGTAAGAATTGAAACTTGCTACAACTTGCTGGAATCACAACATTTTTGTCAACAACAAAGATGACATATTTAGGACGAAATACGCAACTCTAAAAACTCACAGAGTAAATTTTATTAGCCTCCTTGCCAAGATAGACCATATTAGCATCCAGATAGAATTCTGTCTCGTTTGTATCGTAGGAGTTAGCTGTTATCTCTATCGTTACATCCTCCGATATACTCGCGTTCAGTTTCATCACCAGGCTTAGCTTTCTCTGAGAAAGCAGGTTTAATTGAGATGGGATAGAAATAAGTTGCCAGGGTAATCGTTAAGAGAGGTCAGCAGTACAAAGTTGTACATTTCACAATGTACAATAGAGAAGTTACCTTGTCGACACTTCGTCTTACACTACCAATAACTAGCGGGAGGAAACATGTTCCACCATCGTTCCTGGGATCTCCTTCATATCCTGAAAGTGTGATATAATTTAATTTTGACGTACTTTCGTCGTAGATTTTGAAGCCTGGCTTTAAAACATACAAGCTAAATATAGTCGATGCCAAAAACAAAGAAAGGAAAACGCCGACAGTTTACCTTTGAGACAGGTGTCACAACCGGTACCGCCGACCCCAACAGTGTTACAGGTGCATCTGCCAGATATGTTATTACAGTGTGGTTCGGAGAGTGAACTACAGTGGCATGGCTTGCAGAGACCCTTGTTGGTGGCGTCTCCATAGAACCCGTCCATACATGTGTCACAGTTCGATCCTGAAATGTACAAATTCTACATTTACCGGATTTTCGGGCAGAAGAGATTTATCGTAAGATTATCTCTCAATGCGATGATATCCGTCTGGGGTAGTCGGACCGGGTATTACCCCGACAAATAAGATCGAACCCGAGACAATTAATTTCGCTCTGCGAGATAATCTCGAGTATTTCTTTCGTTCGCGTCGGCCTGATCGAAAACGCGCGCGCGGCCGGCCGGCCGGGCACACAAAAAATCTGGCGCGCTTTTCCCAGTTAAAAACATCATTGCCTCTTACAGATGAGACTTCCCTAATCCTATTATGTCTAACCTCCCTCGTTAAACTCGATAACAGATTCTTTTTCCGGCTTTGACCCCTCCTACTATCAGTTATTGGGTTAAATCTAACAACTCCAAGGGCATAACGGAACAACATTCCAAATAGACAACGAATTCAGCATTCTTGGGGACTAGCAAGAGCTTGCACCATTTGAAATCTCATTATATACATGTTATAAATATTCAATTTCTGCAATCCTGTCGGCTGTCAATTGCAACGTAGGACCACGTTCACTAGTCGTCCATGCGTAAGATCTGCTGACAAAACGTCACTCCATTTCGGTGACACAACTCATGTTATCCTTCAATTTTAAAAGTCCTCCCCGAAGGGAGGTGAGCCTAGCCCCGAGGTACTGCAATACGGGGAAGACTCGTGGTCTGGCTGAAGCAAGCTTCACATCCGAGACCGATTGCCAAAAATCAATTTAATATTGAAGCTACTCGATGAGCAGCGTATCAGATATTAAACTGATAAGAACAGATACTACACTTGATCTTAGCCAAAAGGCCGAGAAGCGATGTCCATTTAGCGCAATTCTGGGGGTATATTAAATGCTCTGAATATTTCCTTGTGTTTGAAGCAGTACATTTATATGTCGGTAAATTTGTTGTCAATATATCCGCTTGGGTAAGTAAATAACTAAAAAACTAGATTTTAAAAATTACAAGACAGTAGTCACATTAATTTCAGCGATAATCTTGGTTTAACATCAAAACACTCTCAAAACACTCGACAAACAGGCGCTGTGTAAATTGTTGAAATCTGCATGTCAGTTGCAGTTGACAACTTCTCTTTGGAGGGATGATACGATAAACAGCGTGTTTTAGTTTCACAAGTTACAAACATCATTTTCTAGCTGATAATCTAAAGAAAGTTGTTAACAAAGTGACAATGGACAAACCCTGGGTATTTCCTTGACATTGATCACAATGTACGTTATCTGTACAGTTGCTGTGTCCGTTACACTGACACAGCGGACACGTGTCGTAGAACCAACTCTTGTCCGGACATACCTGACAAGATAATTGTAGATGTCAGGAAACGTGCTGAAATTAATAAATTGTATATACACCGGATATGTGATGAGTATCTTGGTCATTAATAAAAGTGTCACGTTGAAGTAGTACACAATGTCTAATATAAAAGCTGGATTTTTGCCAAGTATCACTAACGTTGTCCGGATGTGAATGTGCTCCAAGGAATGTTCCAGAAAAACAAGATCCAGTTCCAGTACCACTACCGTCATCACACCAACCACATTCCGGCTGAGCTTGACACAGGGAACAGTTGCGATGTGCACTACACGATTCAGCTGTAGTGAGGTTATGATGTGTGAGTAGAATGTACGTAATTATTTTTCAAATGGGCTGGTTTAAATTTAGTTTTTAGCTTAAAAATCACAATTACAGCTGGACTGGAATTTATTCCAAAATAATAAGAATAACTCACATGAAAATAACGTTAAATAATAAATAAACCACGAAGAAATAATGTTAATAAGGCATAAATAAATCACATAAACATAACGTAAATATAACATAACTAAACCACAAAAACATAACATTCATATGCCAGATATATAGCACGTAAACATAACTTAAATATTACGTTAATAAACCACGTTAATAAACCAGGAATAACGTTAATATGACACATAAATAAACAACGGTAGGAATGACATTAATATGACATATAAATAAACAACAGTAGGAATAACGTTAATATGACATATAAATAAACAACAGTAGGAATAACGTTAATATGACATATAAATAAACAACGTTAGGAATAACGTTAATATGACATATAAATAAACAACGGTAGGAATAACGTTAATATGACATATAAATAAACAACGGTAGGAATAACGTTAATATGACATATAAATAAACAACTGTAGGAATAACGTTAATATGACATATAAATAAACAACTGTAGGAATAACAGTAATATGACATATAAATAAACAACGTTAGGAATGACGTTAATATGACATATAAATAAACAACGTTAAGAATGACGTAAGAATTCTCACAAACCTGGACACTTGGGCGTGCTGTAACTCATTGTCCACTTGAGACATTGTCCATACGGGTATCTCGCTAAGTAGGTAGATACGTCCAGACATTGTCCTTCTCTCTTTCCGTCTGGGAGAGTAGATTACACTGAGTATAATATGTATATAACATATATAATATACATAATATATATCATAAAATATATATAATATACATAATATATATCATAAAATATATAAGTTAGATAGGGCATGGGGGAGTTAACTTTACAGTTGAGTAGAGAGCAGTATCTAGAATAGGATATATAAGTCAGTTAACATTTTTCATACATTTATATGATCTTATAACGGGCACTGTCAGGAATATAATTTAAAACATTGCTTGCAGTGGTTCAACGGGATGCGATATCACAGCGACAGTTCGATACGTATCAATAAGAATCAACATCACATATTTCGACTTTCGTTATCTCAGAAGTCAGAGTACGTGTTAAAAATGTATCTCATCGGCATCTCCAGAAAACTGGACTCAACTATAGCTCTATGCCTCTATACCCATGTACGCGTACGTGCGAGGTTTCAGTTTTCTTCTTCAACTCACTTATCATCCAACGTCAGCTACAACAAACAAAATACGGGGGAGGTTGTGGAGATGCCCAAGTAAATCCAAAGAAGGAATAATATACAACTGTATTTCGGTGTCTCCGCATTGTTCTGCTCAGTGCTCTATTGATGTCTGGTGCAGCAAAAATGAAAGGACCTAGCAATTTTTTGTTTTGCTAGAAGAACTATCAATCATGCAATCTCTCGCATTGTCATAAAAGTATCCGCGAACAGAATGGACCAAGTTGCCCGAGCAGACAAAGTAAAATTGGGGGATAGGGCGACCATACCAGTCAAGTCAGAATGTCGGCCGTCGGGTAAATGGTCAGGGTTTTCTTGATCAGTTGTTTTTTTTCGTAAATTTCAGAATTACCGAGGTGTAGAGATCAAAACTTTGACCAAAAATATTAGCCCAAATTTGTTGGCCATTAACCATTGTCAAATTACAAGGTGACATGGTGAACAGTTTTTGACCATTGATCATGCCCGAAATTTCTAGGTGTCGCGTCAGGACCACTGTCTTATCCCCTAGCATATCGCAGTATAAAAGCACGCTCTTCTAGAACAAAGTTTGTGAGCCACATTGGCCAGGTCTGCATGGTCTAACGAGGAGCTACATACCAGGATACAGCTTGTCGAGCTGACACCACATGCAGGCTCTGTCCGAGACTTGTTCCAGACACTTGGAGCAGGTGTTAGCGCTGGAGCACGGTCGGGGAACACTGCAGTCGTCCTCCTCCCCTGTTTAAGTATGTAGGAGTTATATATAACACTACAGTCGTCCTCTTCCCCTGTTTAAGTATGTAGGAGTTATATATAACACTACAGTCGTCCTCTTCCCCTGTTTAAGTATGTAGGAGTTATATATAACACTACAGTCGTCCTCCTCCCCTGTTTAAGTATGTAGGAGTTATATATAACACTACAGTCGTCCTCCTCCCCTGTTTAAGTATGTAGGAGTTATATATAACACTACAGTCGTGCTCTTCCCCTGTTTAAGTATGTAGGAGTTATATATAACACTACAGTCGTGCTCTTCCCCTGTTTAAGTATGTAGGAGTTATATATAAATACTGGGGGGTGCAGTATAGTCTACAAATTTCATTCACATCCACACCTGCTCATAATCCTATAGCCTAGCTAGAACGTAAAGACTCAGGTCATAAGGAAAACGACAGTTTGCTGGAGAGCGTTAAAAAATATCCCCAAAGTACAAAATCAGCTGAAAAACCGACTAAAAAGATTCAATTGATAACGGGAAACTTACCAGCATATTCAATATTGACACTGCATCTCTTTTCTCTGGCTAGCCAGACACACTCCCCCTTGCAATGCTCGCACAACTGATACTCCGAGCACTGTATCCTACTGGGCTTACTGTTCGGTACGTTCCTGCATTTGAACAGGTGGTCAAACCCTGTTGTGTTGACCAGCTCCTTCCGCGCGCACGTGTCCGGGTAGTGCTGGTCCCAGACGCAGTCTGCGCGCGTTTCACACGCGTGACACCGTCTGTCAAACCCGTCACCAGACAGACACTCTCCGTAACACTTAACTCGGCCGCAGTCACCTGGTTTGGAAAGAGGTTTCTAACATATTGACAATACTTTCCTTTTACCTTTCATTTACTTAGCAGAACTTTTAGATATCCCTTATTTAAAACATATCAGATTTTAATGATCATGAACTTTTAATAAGCAAGAGACTGTCAGCAATATAGGAGGAGATTGTCACTGTGTCTAGCGGAAGTATGACAACAATGTAGGCTTCATACATACATTAAGTAAACAGTTACTTGTAGACCATGACAAACAATGGAAGACGTGACACAATGGTAAAACAACAGCAACAACAACAATGCAGCACACGCCTACTTGCTGTAATGTTTATTCCACAAGTTTACACTTCACACACACACTTCATACACCTATGCACCCATGCTCCTATAATAACATCATGATTCATTAGCTGTGAGTTCTGGGAAATTGAAATTTATCTCTAGACTTTAAACCAACAACTTGACATCTAGGATACAAAAAACACTTAGGCTCAGGTGTCAGGTTTGGTTGAAAGAAAAAGCACGTACTAATAGGAAGTGTGAAGCAAGTCTCGGTAGAATTATCCCAGCCACACTGTGTAAAATCCTCTCTCTCCTCCAAACACCGTGTTTTGTTGGTGTGATCTTCACACTTCCCTGTGTGATATGGAACTGTGTTTACATCCTTGCATTGTTTTTCATGGACTACAATATAATCTAGACTTCAGTCTGAGTGTAATACCAAAATGTACCCACTTATGGTGTGTAAAATAGGGACTTCTTCGTCAGTTTTATGATGAATAGGACTAATAGAATTGTCACGTACATCTTGTAGCAGGTGAAAGGCGAGATTACCGTTATTCTCGGTAATCTCGCGTATCACTTGCTACAAGATGTACATGACAACTCTATTAGTCCTATTCATCATAGTACCCGCTTATGTAATAGTCCTTTCTATTTTGGGAGCAGAAAGGTAATATGTAACCCAATATTCTGATCATAAAATTGTATTAATTTCATTCGTTGATAAAGTTTCAATAAATTGTTCACTTTATTTTTGCGTTGCGTATGGTGTTTGTACATTGTATGGTATTTTGCGTTTAAGAACTAATTAAAACATGTGATAAGATAATCGAATGATATGATTGTAAGTAATATAAAGAAGTAATCCTGACACCTCACATCTCCATTCCAGCAACATGATAAAGTTAGACACTGGTTACTTAAAAAAAGCTCTTTTAACGCACATATTATTTCCATATACCGCTAAAAGAATATCTTGGCCACATCGGTCCATCAAGCACTAAAAGCTTTAAAATTTCATAATGCACGTTAAGTATTATATTTTATAATTTACATCCGGTTTAAGTGGTAGAGAAAATTCGATGGAATATTTCGGCTAATAAAAGCTATCATCGAAACTATTCTTGCTAAGCTTGCATTTTAATATCATCAAATAGATTGATCCATATGATCTTCAAAAATGTCATTATTTTGTACATTAAAACCATTTTGCTAGCTGCCGAGAGCAGATCTCAAAAAAAACATTCGGACATAAATAATAGTTCTATAGTTCACAAACGCTTCAATCTGATATGGGACACTCCCAAGGTAGATTTTCCAGTTTCTTAAAAATCTGTCGTCTTCATTCAGCCAATATCAACATACATTTTACACAAAACCATCAGTTCTACGAAAAGCTCAAAAGGCGCTTGAAAGCCTGTGTACGATCTGGTTAAGTTTCTCCTGCTTGGCGACCATGGTTCCCCAGTTCTTGACAACCCCGATAAAGTGAGCCCACCTGGTGAACTCCCCCGGAAACTGAGTCCAGTTCTGGAGTCCCGTCTCCGCCACGTTGTCCGAGGGATTGGAGGGGTTCCTGACCACCGGGCAGGTCTTCATGGGGAACATCCCCCGTATAGACTCGCTGTAATGGGTCGACCACTCCAGTCTTAGCTCGTGTTTCCGTTGTATCATCTCTGTGAGCCGCTGTAACATGGACTCGGGTGTGATGAGGAGGTTAGACACTCCTTTCTTGACCAGGTCCTCGTGAGCTCCGATAACTAGGAGCGAGAGAAGCAGACTGCTCGGTCGATGGAACTGATCTTTCCAGAGTATACCGTTCCGCCAGTGTTTAACCATCCTGATCATATCTTTTATCTTTATCGGTTGTTTCCTTATGAAGTCTGACTCCTTCTCGCACGCAGCAGAGAGATACCAGATGTAGTCCATGGGACGTTCCTCCTTGATCGTCTGGTAGAGGTTAGTGGAACTGTAGTCGTTCCTCCAGTCATAGCACGGTATCAGATCCACATCCAGATCTCCAACTGTGAACTGAACAGAGTACTGGGTTGTAGCGATAAGTGTCAGTTTGGGGAGGGGTTTCTCCGCCTTTGTCAGCATCTTCTGGGCGTCTTTCAAAAGACTCGCCAGAGCGGCTATGATGCTGGGTAGCCACCTGGCATGTCCGTTTTTAGGCAGATCCTCACTGTAGAGAACCAGATCGATGTCAGATCGAGATTTAGTGGCAGTGTCGTGACCTAGAGATCCTCCCTTGGCTACTCTGGAAACACGGAAGGGGAGACTCGTCTTACAAAAGTCGATGATCTGTTCGATAGTTTCACGGTAGTCCTCGTATCTGACAAGTTCAGGTCGAACAATGCTTCCTTCAGACAAGTTGACTTGAAGTCTTACATCCGGTCCGTCCACAGAAAAGTCAGGATGTTCCCCGACCGATCTCTCTATGGTAGTGCTCTGTAACCTGGCATCTAGTGGAGCATCTAGAGAACCCTGGAAGGACTGTCTCAGTTGGTTCATGGTGAGGTTGGAGGAGGAGGAGGACTGGAATATGTCCACTATGTTGGAAACAACTGCACCCTCCCCCACGGCACCGTCCTGTTTTCTCTCAAATAAATCAGCCAGCGGTTCAGGAGGCTGACATCTTGATGTCTCTCTACCGCCACAGAACGGCACTGGATCGTCACTTAGATCTCTCAGCAGGTCTTTAACAAAGTTGTTGGATATGATCATGGAAACTTTGAGATGATCTTCCGATCCGACAGTTCTCTTGTTACCCTCAGATTGTATCCTCATCAGTTCCTCCTTGTTGCTGCTGTCCTTCTTGTACTTCAAGTACTTGGTCTCCCAGCTGCGTTCTAACACGAACCTCTCCCTGTCTGTAGCTTGTCTAGCACTGACAGCTGTCTCAACTTCAGGAGCACTACAACCATCAATAGAGGGTTCAAACAAGACACAGCTCCTCATCTCCATCAGTATTTGTATGGTCTTGTCGTTGTACTCATCGGGAACTGGAGTTGTCATGAGAAGCTCGGCACCCTCGTTCCACACGATGTCAATACTTGGTCCTAACACTATGGGTGTGCAGCCCTCAGCTCGCAGAACTACCCTCCACCTCAATTGACAAAGCCAGCCGTAACATCTGTAGTTTACATACATCAACCTGCCCATCGAGCCGTCCAGTCTCAGTGCCAGCTCAAACGCTTGGGTGTTGTCACAAAGAGTCTTTTTGTTGACACAGAGCTGCCATTTGAAGTTCTGATCGTCCATCATGTCCAGAAGAGCAACACCCTCAGCGTCCTTAGGAACCCTGACTCCCGCTGCTGGGTTGCGGTAGATGACTTCACTCGCGTTAAACAAGGTCAATATCTTCACACCTACGACAATGTGATCTCCCACAACAAAGTTCTTCAACTTGTTGGTTTCGCAGATAGAGTCCACCCCCCTGCCGATACCTGAACCTGGGGGAAACTCAGTCACCAACCTCCTACTCTCTACATGGTAGGGATCCTTCAGTTCCCCCAGAGTGAACTGACACTCCATCATGTACCGCCTGTCTGTCTTGTCCTCGTTCTTGATGAACATGGACACTTTACCTCTAGAGTGCTCGTCGTCTCCGTTAGGAAATAGACGTAGCTGCCAGTAGGTGCCGCCCATGTAGAACTTGGAGCTGTGATACGACTCTCTAGAACAGAGCAGATCTAGTTTGTCTAGTTTAGCGTTAGAGTCGTGGTAGTCGTCTAGTGGGTTGAGGGTCAGGATGTCCTGGAACATGGTACTGACGATGGTGCACTCCAGCTCCAGGGACAGACAGTCGTTCCTGATGAAGCCTGGTTCATTCAGGACGTCGCTAAGCTTGAAGAACCGCTGACATCCCCAACATTGTCCGTTCTTGGAGAAGACAGCACCTTCCCTCGCGGAGATGTTGAGGGATTTGAGGGGAGCCAGGAAGTTGACGAGGGAGAGGTTGAACTGGAGAGCGACTTGGACCCCAGCCGGATACATCTGAGCCTTGTCCAGAGACAGGTAGACTCTGACGTAATCAGCGTTAAGTGCCAGTCCTAGTTCCCACTTGTGTCCTCCGAAGGTGAAGGGTTCAGAGCAGGCTCCCTCGTAGAGCATCTTGGAGAAGTTGCCCAGGAGGAAGCGATAACGGGTTGGGCGGTAGTCCAAGTGAGGAGGTGCCGAGGTGTAGTCATCGCATGTCTCCACCCGGTTTAGGCGGAGAAAACAGTGCATTTCCTGGAGCTCTCGGCTCTCACGTGACATGCCCGACACGGCAGAGTGCGGGCGCGGCGTCTTGACCGGACTTTTGGTACGTTGTACTAACTCCGATGTCATTTTAACATTTTCCTGGCGAGACGGGGATGATGACACAAAAATTCACTGACAAACTATTTTACCGATAATTTACGAATTCTAAAAATCATTTGAAGAAATCACTGTCTGAATTAAGAGACCTGAAATCAACATTTTATTGTAACATCGACCTCAACAGAAACATAATATCAAAATGACAGCTAAATATAAACGACAGAGCTTAAGACTTGTCTTGGAAATCAAGCAACTCTATCAAAAGCAATTTATCAGTACTATCAACAAGAAAAGCAGGGTCTGTTACATAATCCAACAAACTCATACGCTGCTTGATTTCGCCAAGCATAAACTCGCTCCTTCTATATCGATTCGCAGTTTGAGCAGAGTAGTTGAAACTGCTCGTTATACGAATTCTGATTACAATTACAAGTTTTAACATCTGCAACTAATGGCATTCCAGTGCAGCAGTCACGTGGTTTCGGAACTTGAACTGTACTAAGCAGAGAGGTGAGATATAGGGCAGCGAAATTGTTATTTCTGTCATGCAATCTATTTGTTTTTAGTGCAGGAGCACCGCCGCATGTGAGTTTACCACAACTTACTTTACGACACAACAAGTGGCGTCAAAGATCACGTGATCCCTATCCCAGGAAAGAAGCGATAGTACAATGAACGAGTACTAACCGAAATGATACACAATGAAGTCGTCATGAAGTTTGCCATTGTAACCCCCGAAGAAGTAGACGGAGTTGTTGTAGGTGAAAGCGTCGTGTCCCATTCTGAGCGGACCAACATGTTTCAGTTTCTCGAAACTTTTTAGTCTGCGTCCTTCTCCAGTTTCTGAGAAAATACGTTAAATCATCAGTCAGCTGTGAGAGAGTTTTCGAGATTCTTAAATCATAGGCTTCGTTAAATGTCCCCAGAGAGTTATGTTTAAACTTTGACAGTGCAATAATTTAAGCGACCGAGGCTAATACTGCCATTAAAACGCGTGATTTTAATTGTAAACAGTAAACAAGTAAGGGTAACGAAAATACAAGACAGATAAAGAAAACCTACCAAGATCAAGGACGTAGGGAGAGTCGTTGTGGCACTGCGAGGTACCCTTACTGAGATGTGTACCTCCCAGAATAACGAGACTTTTACCGACCAGACCCACAGCAGCTAGGTACACGTACGGTACCGTGTTTACATCTGCTCTGTAGAGGTTACCCCTGCGGGAGGGAGGTACTGTAGATTTGGTACATTTTAGAGGTTACCCCTGGGGGAGGAAGGTACTGTAGAGTTGGTACATTTTAGAGGTTACCCCTGGGGGAGGGAGGTACTGTAGAGTTGGTACATTTTAGAGGTTACCCCTGGGGGAGGGAGGTACTGTAGAGTTGGTACATTTTAGAGGTTACCCCTGGGGGAGGGAGGTACTGTAGAGTTGGTACATTTTAGAGGTTACCCCTGGGGGAGAGAGGTACTGTAGAGTTGGTACATTTCAGAAAAGGTGGGTATAATACTTCAGTTAACTGCAGTTGTGTCTGCCTGTTACTTATGGCATGTACTAATTAGTTTTTGGTGCTCTCCGGCGAGTGTTAACACCGATATCGTGTGCAGCTTATTGAATTAAAATCAACGCAGTGTAACAAGATAATCACAGTGTAACAAGATAATCACAGTGTAACAAGATAATTACAGTGTAACAAGATAATCACAGTATAACAAGATAATCTGGTCTCTCTAAGAAATGTGAGGTATGGTGGGAGAACACACTATACAGTTCGTCATGCAATACAAGGTGGCCAGGTGGTACTTCACACAAGAGGATTCTAAATCTGAACAAAAAACATGTACACTGGGGGAAGAGAGTTGCAGTATGTTAGTGAGTCATGCCCACAGGAGATCCAGGCAGGAAATATTGCAGCGGGTAAAGGTTAAAGGGCGGAACTAAACGGGCAGTTCTGATAAAATTCTTGGCTCAACGCCAACAAGGATCTTGTTTAATAAGGTGAGTAAGTGTTGTATCGGAGAGTTTTCTGACCTTTACAACTAGAGCATCGCGTTGTCTCAGCTACACAAGATACATATCTTACTGAAGAGAAACTTACCAGTGCTGAAGATACATATCGTACTCCACGAAGGTTGACTCTTTTATCGTCTCTGCCTCACTTTGTAGCCAGTATTTCTTGCTTAGTCCCATTATGCGTGTTGTATTTAAACCACCGAACACTGTAAAATGTACAGTTTTGATATATTGACTAGGCATATATTTTTTAAATAACCCGCATAACCCAAACTATATTTCCAATGTGGAAGGACTCTAATATTCTTGACGAAATTTACAATTTATAGTGGTGGTACAATAGTAAAACTTCATCCCTACTCCAAATTTATGAGTTACAGAATCAGTATTCAAATTTTAGTTGCTAAAAGGAAAAAATTAGGCTCTAAATGGTCAAGAATATCCCGCTTTTCAGACTGCTTTTCGAAAGAATGGCCTCCGAAATATGCATTACATAGAGGGAAAACTAAATCCGAGTTCTATATTCGGCTCACGTATAGCAAGATGGAGGTATTGTTCAAACGTGGGCTGACTCTAAAACAAATCATGATCAGTGCCTATTTAGATCACGTGAACAGAAGCGTAGGACCTACAACAACAAACCTGCTATACGGTCGGTTACAGGGTTCAGCACGCAGGACGGCGCATAACGACCGTGATATATCCTCCCATCTTCAAAGTAACGTCGGGTCCTGGAAAAAACATCATTTCACTAGGGAGTAGGGATTGGTGGAAATTGACATGGAAAACAAAATCCTAGAACAGATTGACTGCAGCAGTGAGGCCGCTAGAGTGAATAGATCGACAAAAAATTATATCAGCCATTCAATTAAGGTTTCTGATAAAGGTTTCTGATAAAGAAATAACAAGCGTACCAGCTGTCATCATCGTAAAAGTTTCTCGTTATCTGACGATGACTGATGACATTCCAAACATTTTTCTCCACGTCGTAAGTTTGAATGTCGATGATGACGACCCCCTTAGAGTCGATACCCCCGATGTAGTAGATTGTAGAGTTCACCAGCACGGCGCAATGTCCCATTGAACTGATTCTGTGAGGGAAGTAGATTTCAACACTGCAAACTAAGCTAGGCTACAATGTAACGCTTAGTTCTTAATTTTAAAATTACGTTTAAATACTTAATTCAATTTCATAGGACAGTTAATGTTGGTCTTGAAACAACATGTATTTCCAATCCTTTTTTGCTTAGATACAGAGTCGAATAGGCTATAACTTCACTGCACTGAGTTACATATCGTGACATATGTATATTCAATAGGAAAAAAATATGTCTCAAGAGGTAGACTTGATAACTAACTAGGTTAATGGACAAACCTTGCTTGCTGAGGATTAAGTTGATGCCATTGTGAAGAAGTAATATCGTACTTCCACAGTTCGTCTGTTATCTGATAGTTTATTTGTCCTCCAAACATTATCAAATTATCCTGGGCAACATTGATTAAACGATTGCGGGAAGATAATTTCGACTTGACGATAAATAAAAATACTTATACTAAAAAGACTTATACTAAAAAGACTATACTGGATTATACTAAGAGGCAAATAAATTATACGAAGAGTCAATTTTCAGTTGACTTCTTTACCTTGTAGGCAGTAAGTGTGTGTCCATCTCTGTCTATAGGACCACTCTCTGTCTCCTTGGTCCAGGTCTGGGTAAGAAGGTCGTACTTAGCCATCTTGACATTAGATTTAGGTCCGTCCAGACTGTACCCGCCAAACACCCAGTAATGATCCCCAACAAGAGCTCCACCAAAACTAGCTTTTCCTCCCGGAGTCCAGGCTGGGAGGATTGCGAAACATCGTGAGAATTAGAAAAAGAAATTACAGTACGTTATTTAAATAAGATGACAAATGTTACTACGGTACTTATTTATAAAACGCAATGAAATTTAATACAAATTACAAATCACACTCACATTTAGATCGGTGATAACTCCACCAGTTACTTAGAGTATCAATTTCACAGTTGTCTCCTTGAAAACCAGCCGGACAATCACAAACAGTCTCATTCCTGCATTGTCCTCCATTCTGACAATCACAAGATTTGGTGTCACAACCCACACCTTGCCAGCCACTGTCACATTTACATATTCCACTTGAACACTGACCGTGACCATTGCAGTCTTGAGGGCATCCGTCGACACTGGAACGAGATTGTGTGTGAGTGAACGATTAGTTTTGAGGAGCAGTATCAATAAGAACTTAAGTCACTCTGGTAAGAAGCTCTGCTTAGATTACTTAGTTTAGATTAAGTTTTTTTATTTATCAAGAAAAACAGCTTTCTAACATAAAACATCATACCTGTAATAGATTCTAAAACCATCGTGGTGAACGAATTCATCCGGTCTAAAAACTATATACAAGAAGTTTGAGGTGGAAACTATTTCTTTGTCCTGCTTCAATAGTTGGAACTCGTCGTTTACTAGCAAACCTCTAAAAATATGGAATGATAGCTGTAAAATTTGGAATGATATAAAGAGCAAAATGTTATCGGAAAGCTTGTCGCTGTGTATTGATAAAAGATATAGCAAAATCATTCTTGAACATACCCATAAACACCAATTGTTTGATCATAAGGGGACAAGCCATCATGAAAATGAACAAAATCCCAATTGCATTCGGTCATAAATTGATCAAGGTATAGCCGTATTGTTGTGTTTCTGAAAAAACAATAATCTAAAAAGCATATACAGAAAAACGTTACACAAAATTAGTATTTCATATTTTTTATTTGGATTTTTCAAAGCTTTTTAGATACCTTGGAAGATTATGTGCGATGGTGCTGGAATCATAATTTGTTATTTATATATTTCTTATTTACTGATAATTGTATCAAGCAATTAAACAACATATTTCAATAAATATATTGAGTGCAAAGTATCAATTAAGAGTTTAATTCGGCATCTTACTTGGGAGATTCGATTAGAAATGAGCAAGAGGATAGATTATCATATCCTCTGTTGATGTAAGCATCAAAATCATCACTTAGAAGAACTCCATTGTAATCAGTTAACCTGAGGGAAGAAAAATGAATGATGATAATTTTTGAAATTAAAAAAAGAGTAGTGATATTTAGCAAGTTTGTGTGGTGTTACATAATGGTTGTATATAAATGGTTGTATGGTGTTATCATCACCTACCAGACCAGCAATGCTTGAGTGGGAAGCTGATGAAAAGTAAAACAGTTCGATTTTAAACTTGTATAAATTAATTAATAGTATTTTTTACACCTGTACCCTGGCTTTTACAGTTATACTGAAGGGGCTCCTGGAAGATTCTAGATCTTTTAACCGAGACCCTCCTCATTTAACCCTCAATCACAGTTTCCCGGTCATTCGGCTGATTCGACTGAAGAAGATTACATAGGCAAATGCCTTTAGCACACTCCTCTAGGATAGTAACAAGGATTCATTCAAAAGATATAACACACACAGACAGGCGCTAAGTCACCCAAAGCCTCTGCCATAACCCAAGGCATACTTTTAAATGTGTGCAAACACAGTTCTTGTTAAACCACACTGAACACTATTGCAAGTTGCAACTGAACCAGTAAATTTTGTTTTTAAACATTTCAATTTATAAAATGCCCCAATCCCTCTAATATATTCCAAAACAATTTAGAACCTCTAATGACTTCTCTAAAATTGAGAAATAAAATATGCCATTCAATTCCATTCAAAATTCTATATAAATTTCCACAACTGCCTAATATGAAACTATGCTTATTCACAAAGATACATGGTATACCAATGATTAAAGTAGTTAGAAACATAGGATGTGCTGTTGTTTATCTGCATATCTTTTGTGGTTAAATTCGATTCAAACAGAATAATTTGACAGCAGTCATTTCAAAGAGGGAAAAATTACCAACAGACAGCCAGAGGCCTTACACAAAATGATGAATAAATATGACTCCTGTCTTTACCCGTAAGTAATTTGTATTCTTTGTATTTTGTTACACCTGTATCAAGCTTTTACAGTTGTACTGAGGGGTTCTTGGAAGACTCCAGATCTTTTAACAGCAACCCTACTCATTTAACCCTCAATTATGGTTTCCGGGTCATTTGGCTGAGTCCACTGAAGAAGATTGCATAGGCAAATGACCTTAGGGCACTCCTCTAGGATTGGCGGATCTGGGAATCGAACCCGGATCTCCTGCATAGAAAGTTGGGGTAGATACCACTTTACCACCAACCAAGTAAATTTAGTTAAATTTAATTACCTCTTCCTGCCATCGCATGTTGAACAAGTTATTTCATAGGACCCAGTGCTGTTAGCACACACACATTTATCAAGATGACAAGGTCCTGTACATCTGCAAATTTCAGACAGCACAAGATGAAGGAAAAGTAAGAAATATGTCCCTGCCACACACAGCTGCCATATTCTCATGACCTACATCTGAGGATAGTATAACAGATTATGTTACTGCCTACTTGTAATAAAGAGTCAAATTCAAACTAATTTAGCAAGCGTCTAATTTCTAAGAAAGCCTGTAAAAGGATTCACTGAAAACTAATGTTTCTACAAATCTACACAGGTGTGGATAAGTAGGCAGATATGTGATGCTATGTACATGACAGCATTTAATGATGCTTTTCCAATGATTCAATTGATTGAAATAAAGTTTTAAATGTGTGAGAACCAATTGTTCCTTATTATGGTCTCACTATCCCATTGTCATAGCATATTGCCAACGTGCAGACAAGGATCTACCTTTATTTCCAAGTGATAATGAGACTGAGTTGAACAAATTCACTTAACCAAGTGCTTACGCACGCTAAACACATTGAACGCAAAAGGGCTCTGGTTGAGGAATTGAACAAACTAGAGAATAAAATCAGAGAGGATAAGGTAAGCTTAGCCAGTATCTATGATGTTACAAACCCTCTGGGGCATTACTGCACCCAGTCACAAAACAAACGTTTGATTGAAGCTGGACGGTGCCAGGTGGTTACAATGACCAATTATTAACATATAAATACAAAAATAAGATATGATCCCTCCTTTAGGGCACTGCACACTTACTGATTAATAGGTTCAACCAGCACAAACGCACACAATAGGCCTAAATGAGACACCAAATTATTGCGAAAACTCAAGGTTTTGTGTGCTCATTTTTGTACAGCAGCGTGCACCCTCCCGTCATTTTATTTTCGAATGAGGGTCGGACAAAGTCAGACAAGCTCATTTGAGAAACATAAAATAGGCCAGTGAGAGTGGCCGCAAAAACACTTATCAACACTTCGAGCCGTACAAAAACTGTAGCCACTCTCTTGTCCCTCTCTCATGTCCCTCGAGTGTACTGTCCCAAACAAACTGACACAAATTAAACGGATCTAAGGTAAACAAACTAGCATCTAGCTGAGAAAGGGACTTAATAGTAATGCATGATTCAACAAATGTTTGTCAAAATCAAGGAGCCATTTCCAACTTCACTAGCAAAAAATCATAAGAACAACCCCGAGTACGTTGGTGCTAAGCGCCCCAACTATCGACTATAAAATGAAAACAGTTGTTATGTAAATGTTGGCTCTAACCAGAGCCTTGACGAGATTATATCCTTCTATCGTGCAGCTTTGAGCTGTTAAACCAGAGCCCATTGGCGTAGCGTGCGTAAGCACCTGGTTAGGTGAATGTTAATATAATAATTGTCTGGATTTGTCCGACCCTCATTCGAAGCGAATAAAAATACGGGAGTGTGCGCGCTGCTGTACAAATATAATAATCGATATTGCATGAATTTGAAGAGGCATTTTTTGTACAAAATACGATTACTGACCAAATGCATTTCAACGTCTTAAATTAAATCACGTAACAACATTTTGCATATTTGATTGCTTATTACTGTTTCAGTAGAGGATCTAGAATTGTCGAGATGTTACCCGACCCGCGCGCGGCTCGCAGTTTTCTGCTCTCCTCGCGAACTCGTTAGAACGTTAGACGGATATCATCTCGTCAAATCTAGAAATAATCCGTATAATGGCCAGAAATAGATCTGAGTAGAGAAATATGTTTAATTTCAGACTTTTTTATGTTTTAGTTTGTTTAAGTTTAAAATGAGCTTTTTGGACTCGTTTTTAAAGAGTTTAGTAGGGGCGGTAAGAGCCATCGTATCACGAAAGTCTTTAATATATGTCTAATTGTAATGCATATTGTTCTCCTGGGTGTTCTAAGGTATGATTGATGTTTTATAACCGATGGTAATCACTTATTGGTTAATTGGATCCAATTAAATAAGAGTAATCCTAAAAGTCTTATTG
>JH155225.1:362586-375081 GCA_000226015.1 Mnemiopsis leidyi | reverse complement strand
GATATACCCTGGTTGGCCAGCAGAGATGGATTTCGGAGTTATTTCGTACATTAAATTTGAAATACATCTGATAACTTCACGTTAGCGAGCAGCTTTTATGGCGGGAGGGTGCACTTGTTGGTTCAGGGGCGGTAATTTGCCGCCCCCTAAGATGGCGCCCCCCCGCTAGCGGGGTTAGCGGGGGCGGTCGTTACGCCACTGGGTGTACAGGCGTCATGCCAGGAGACCAGTAAATGGTCAAATTTGAGCTGAAGGATCCAAAGGTGGGAGTCACCTCAGTCTGTCATCTAAAAAGCAGAGTTGTTATCAGAGTGCTTGTGCCGTCTGTTCAAATGATTTGCATAAGATATTGGAGAGCTGTTGCAATGAGTTGGCGTTCAGATTTGTGATCTGTAAAAGCACAGTGTTTTTGTATTTGTATTTGTTACACCTAGGCTTATACCTAGGCTTTTACAGTTTTACTGAAGGGGTTTCCTGAAAGTTTCTAGATCTAGATTTTACAAAATCACAAGCAATTCTTTAGGATTGGTGGATCTTGGAATGATCTCATGCACAGAATGTCGGGGTAGATACCACTACATCACCAACCCATGTTGGTTGATTTTGATCCATTGAATGCTGAGAGTGAACGAATTCCAAACACCAGCTTTTCGTGTGCACCAATGTTGAAAAATAAAATAGACGACAGTTTTCTAAGTTTAGGTTGCAGGAACTTGCTCTAACCAAAGCCCTTTTGCGGCGCATGGCATAAGTACCAGATTAGGTGAAGCAGGAACTACAGGCAAGAGCAGTTGGAGATAGAGGTTAAGATACAGAAAGCAATACCTTTTTTGAAAGATTTGATCTGATTTGATTTATCCATCATACAATTAACACAGTACACATCAGTTCTGTATAAAAAACTTACTTGACCTCTCACGTTAAATATTTGAAATGATTTACCAGCAATTCATCGTTCATCTGATTGTTTTGGAAATATATTTTATCCTGTATTAGGGGTTTCTTGTGACCTTAAATAACAACACATATAAGCTTATATTAGCAGAGCAGACAGTGAGAAATAACTGCTTCTTTTAACTGATCCCAAAAGTATTGATTATGATCGAGCGTACACAACACCCCTTCATTCCACAAAGTTTTTGAATGTTGTTAATGAATTTGTAAATTTGGTGTAAGATCAGAGGTAAACATTTTTGATTAGCAGTAGGGTGACATTGCTCCAGCCGCCCTGGTTACATTTAGCTGGGGGTGTCATGAGGGGTGCAAAATTGATCAACAAATTTAGGTAAATTATTGGAGATTGACTAACTGACTAACTTAATTGTAAGTTTTGTTTTACAGCTTAGTGCATTAATCATTTGACAACTGATATAGATGTGATCCATCTGTAAGCCACTGTGCCATTTGTTATAACATAATGCACTTTCAGTCAGCTAGATTATGTTAACAACTGCAACAACCTCTGATGTGGCTGATGATCAGGATTCTAATTCTCCAAAAACAGATTCTACTAAACCAGTTGTTATAATAACTCTTGGAATGGCTGGTTCTGGCAAAACTTGTTTTATGCAGCGCATCAATGCTTGGCTTCATGCTAAAAACAAATGCCCATATGTCATTAATCTTGACCCAGCAGTATTTGAACTTCCTTATCCAGCAAATATTGACATAAGAGACAGCGTTAAGTATAAAGAAGTGATGAAGCAATATCAGCTTGGTCCAAATGGTGGAATCATCACATCTTTAAATCTGTTTGCAACAAAGTTTGATCAGGTGAGTTTAATGTGTGTTCCCTGGCATTCTCCTTTGACAAATTGCATTGTTCAAACCCACTCTGATAATAGCATAAAGCATTGTTATTATCATTTTCCTTATCAGGTATTGGACATTTTAGAAAAGAAAAAAGACATTGACTTTGTACTGATAGATACTCCTGGTCAAATAGAAGTTTTTACGTGGAGTGCCAGTGGAACAATCATTTCTGATGCCATTGCTAGGAGTTATCCCACAGTCATTGCCTTTATCATGGATACTGTAAGGTTTGCTGACTTGCACAAAAGAATGGGAAAAATCCCATTATCTCCTCTCTATCAAGTTCATGATCCGTTGTTTTTACTTTCATCAGTAGACCATGCATTGTTTTTTCCAAAGTTGTTTAAATTTCTCTCGGCCAAGGGTTGTTCATGTCAATGTTGCTACATTTTCAACATTTTCAGGTGTACCAACCCAGTGACATTTATGTCAAATATGATGTACGCTTGCAGTATCATGTATAAAACCCGACTCCCTCTTATTGTGGTTATGAATAAGGTAATTTGACTTACAACTGAAACAAAATATTCTCTCGGGTTTTTATGTAGTTATTCCATTGCATATACTTTACATGAAATGTTGTGTCTTAATATCATAGAATAAGGTTATCGCTTATCACTGATTACATTGTGTTTTATGAGAATATAAAGTTTGATAATGTAATGCAGACAGACATAGTGGATAATAAGTTTGCTGTGGAGTGGATGAACGATTTCGAAACTTTTCAAGAAGCACTAGATGCCCAGCCAAGCTACTCAAGTAATCTATCACGCTCCATGAGCTTGGTCTTGGACGAGTTCTACAAGGTCAGTATGACTTTGCTTTTCTAATTTAAAAAAAACTGAATTAGTATACACCATTTTGACGTGGTTCAAAAATCCCATGAACGAAAGTCTTGGTCCTAATTATGCGTCTTGGTTCTAATTATGATAACCTAATTAATGTGTACAGGATCTAAGAACAGTAGGCATATCAGCAGTGACGGGCCAGGGCTGTGCAAACTTCTTCAGGGAAGTAGGAAGTGCTGTGAAGGAGTATTACGAGGAGTACATACCTCACTTAGAGGAACTAAGGAGAGTTATTGAGAAGAGGAAGGAGGAGGAGATGGAGGCTCAGTTGAAGAAACTGAAGGTTTGAAGAAATGTTAATGTAAATGTAATGTTAATTTGTCTATGAACTTTTCTTGAATACTGTGTTAATACGCTATTTCGATTTGCCGTGGCACGTGTCCCTCGTTATCTCCACATTCTTAAACGTTTTCAAGGTGGACCGAGGTGAGGAAGTACAACTAGAAGAAGACAAGTTAAATCCAACTCAAACTACGAACCTTCCCCCCTCATTCTCCAACTACAACGACAGCGACGACAATGACTCTGATGAAGAGGTCTGTTTTAATCGATAATTTAATTAATATTTCTCCATTTAATCTTTCCCAAGTTTAAAATACTATTGCCGTCCTAAACACTAAACAGCTTGCAAGTAGTTCTGTACATTTAGCACTAAAAGGTTTTACTCGACTCGATTTATTTTTTCGCGGGTGGGTCCTTTTTGAGACAAAGTGGCACGCTCTTTACTTTAATATATGATTGGAAATCGCCAGCAAGTTCCGAGGAAGATATGATATTCTTCTTCAGAAGCATAGCATAATCTTCAAGTTATGAAGCCAATTTACGGATAATTTTCAGTGGCTTTCTAATTTCAACATTCCAATTACCTGGAAATGAGCAAATGGAAACAAAGTACCCATTCTAACTTCGAACTTCAGCTCTAAACGAAACGTAAATCAATGAAATTATGTGGTACAATCGTCAACAACCGCCTCAAACCGCAACGATTTGCTTGGTACGAGTTGAACATGAGCTGCAACGTTCAGCTTATGTTGGGATAACTGTTACCAACCACAACAGCTGTGTCAGCTCTATAAACCACACTTAATCGTGTTTTAATTCCAGGTGCAATACGAGGAAAGTACGGCTGCCGCTGCTTCCTTTGAGAGGTACAGAGCCGGGTTGTCGTGACAGAGTATTTACTCGACAAGAGTTTAGTTTTTATTATTGTAAGAGCAACAGTTTTAAATGTTTTTTATTTTGTTTTTTGTGATGCCGAGATTTCCCACCAAAGCTAAAGAGCGTTTAGTTTTTTACATTTGGGTGACGGACAGTATCTCATCGTGAGAATGTCTGGTTCTTAACTTTCAAGATTCTTTCAGAACTTTTTATTCGATATTAATGGAACGGTTATTTGTTAACTTATTATGATGCCACAAGATTTTTATTTTGTTTTATTCGTGACCTACTTGTTTATTATTGCAAAGTTTCGAATTTTTTATATAAATCGATGACATAAAAAGAAAAGGTAAATATTTCTGTTCGATTAAGCAAAATCTGTCCAGCTCTTGTTAAAATTCGTATTGAACTGAATTATTCAATTAAACACCTTACCCTTTTCAGTTTAACATGTGCTCTTTCATTTCAACACTAGCACTTTAAAACAATTTTAGCTAATATTTGAAAGATTCGCAGCAGTGCTGTGATAATTACGCTTTCATTCTGTAAAGTGAAATAACGTACTAAAATACCATGTATCATATATTTGCTGACAGTAACGCTACGTACTAGGTGCAGGGCAAGGATGGTAATCGCAGTGTGCAATGCTAAGTGAAGTAGAAAAAAATGGTATCCGGAGTCTGCTAGATCGGCTCACACGGGAAGACCTCATCTCTCTGACCGACACCGTCACAAATCGTGCCGTCACCGTCGAGACCTGCAAGGATGCGATCGAGGCGATCATCAGTTTTACCATGAACGTGAAGGTGCTGCTGCGCCGGAAGAAAGTGCGCCGAGAACACGTGTTTCAGTACCTGGCAGAGAACCAGGTGTTTGTACCCTCCACCGCCGACAAGCAGCAGCTCATTAAAAAGGTGATGGAATTGTGGGAGATCAAAGAGAAGGAACTGAAAAATGGTGGTGTTGGAGGTGATTGTGATTACGGTGATCCCTCTGTGTCCAGCACATCCGGTGATCACCGGGTGACACAAGAACCCGCTTCCTCCACCACGTCTCCGGGCCATTCTCCTAAAACCAGCCCTGGACTTTGCGTAGACGAAAAAAAGGACAATGACGATTACGGTCAAAAATACGCAGAACAGTGGACGCCCTGGTTTTTCGACTTGTTGCGTCAGTGCGGTACCAATATGATCCACGATCCGCTGGCACCTCACGGCATGAGTGACTGGGGAGAGCACCACTTCTGGGCAGACTCGGTACTCAAGATAGAGGTGACAGCCCGGAACCAGACAACGGAGGAGAACTACAGCGGCGCGCTTAGTGTCTCCAGACGACTGTACAGTCTGGTGGTCAGGGAGAGCATCTACCTGAACCCTAACCTCGACAGAAACGGTATCAAGGGCAGGTTAGAACAGCAAAGTGGCATGGTACTCGTCACCGCCAGTGGAACTGTCCATCGGCACTCTCACTTCGTGGGAATTTTCAGCCAGGCATTCGGCCTACTCCGAGATCCCTCAGTCAACAACAACTACAGAATAAAGTTCACCAACCTGCAGCTCCGCAGTACAGACTACATGCCACCTTACCAAACATAGTGTTGTTTCAGTTAACCTGCCTATCTTGTCTGTCTTTTTATCTTCTCTTCTTCTGTCGAGATTCGATAAGAGAGGGGAGTACAGATCTTTGAACGTTGTGCGAAAGGGATGAGAGAAGAAGAAAGGGAGCGAGAGATTGGGAATATTAACTCCGTCACATCAAGTTTTTATATTTCTAACCGTTGATTCTTTTTTACACGAAAATTATTGTAATCCAATTTCGTTGGGTATGTTATTCTGTAACATTACATTTTGATGAAGTGGGAGATATGTATCAAAACACACTGCTCACGCTTTTATTCAACTTTAGGGAGAGACTTTGAAACAGTTCCATACTAGAATCGTCACGATTTGAGGGTATAGAGCGGGAACTGCTATATCAAAATCGTATCGGTTTAAATACTTTGAAATTATTGAGATCGTGGTATGAGGGTTGCATTGCTCTTTTTCGGTTTAACGCCCCTTTCCTCACACAGTCTATGATGCCATTATTGCATAGAAGTAATCAACATCACGATATAAACCTTATATGCGGTGTAAAGTTCGGGGTAAATGACGAGTTCTTAATATGTAATGAATATGTAAATGATCTTCTGAATATGTAATCCGTCACGCGCCCCGTGCCCCTATACATTTATTTTTATCATCGGGAATCGTTCAACACCATTGCCAGTGATGGATGCAAAATATTATAAGCGAGAAGATAAGTGTAGTATAGCTGGGGTGCGATGTTTCTTTCAATAATTCTAGTACAACGGTTCTCGCTAAAACCAGTATATAGACAATTCAGAATACAAAGTCTAGACCGGTCCAATTACCCAGTCGAGCTAAACTATATAGCAATTCAAACTTACAGGTGGAGTTATAATATCGACTTTAACGTCAATACAGCCCTTGTGAAGACGTTTTCTCGAAAGTTTTCTCTCTAAATTTAAAATAGTTGACATGCAAGTCTGAGGAGAACATATCTACACTGGGACTTGTGCCTGACTTTTACCTCACATAGCTCTAAATTTTAGGTCTGCAATCTTGACTGGGGATTACCATTCTTCATTTTATCCGGAAAATGTTTTCAGTGTTTTTTGAACTGAAGTTTCATTGAAGAAGCCTCTAATACTGCAATATTTTCTTAAATGATATGATGCAGTGGTACTATAAATAAACATATTATTATAAGCTTTTAAAGTTGTCAATAGCCTGTTTTTAAAAGTCAAACTTTTGAAATATTGTTATCCAGTTTATGTTCTAGGATGTATAAGAATGGTTAACGTCTAGTATTATATCAATAACAGTTACATGATTATGTAATTTTATGTTTTTACCGTGTGTGAGAGAGAATTATAGTGAAACTTACTTTTTGTGGCCTGTAACCTTCGTCTTCTTATAAAGGTAGTAGATTATTTATTGCCGTGTTGTGTTGTGATGATTCAATACTAAGCTCGATATTAATGCAATGTGATGTATTGTAAACTAATTAGTAAGCGAGGTTAAGTATTCACGACGAGGTGCCAATTGGAAGATAAATCGAGGCGATTCTTATTGTTCCCGTGTTATGTTTCAGTCACCATATTATGGCCCTGAATGAACAGGTCATTTCAGTGCATCTTTCCTTCAATCCGAATATGATATTGTTATGTTAAATTATATATTTCATATTGATTGAAGCATAATTATAATTTTAGAAAAAAGTACTTGTGTTTCACTCTCCAGATTTTTATCTGACTGATAAGAAACAAAGCTAAATCTAGAATTTTCCCAGAGAATTATCAAGCGACTAGAAAGTCCGCACCTCGGTCCGGCTTGTCAGTTCTGTTTCTCAATCAAATATTAATTATCAGGACTGTGTTGAACAGCCACAGTCTAGTGCTAATTCCTCTCGTCTAAATTCATAATAGAACTGATTAATGCCGTCTGTTTTGCAAGTCTAAATAACACCTCAACCCAAAATTGTGCCGTCTCTTAAAAGGCGTCACACTGTACGTGAAGTTGCGATGTTTGCTGAGTTGTGCCGCCCAGAGTTTGAGGTGAGCAACTTGTCAGGAGGACACGTGACTACATGTGAGTCACGTGACATGACCATACTTGTGATCTTCTATCGCGACTAACAGTTACAGACCACTTGATTATAAACAGGAAGTTCACGTCACGTTATACAGCCCCACTTCACGTCACACAGCCCCACTTCACGTCACACAGCCCCACTTCACACAGCCACACTTCAAATGTCTCATTGTCACACCTGCTAACGAAACAATTTCCTCTCCTTAGCGATGTCGGCCGTGGATGTCTGATAAGCTTGGACCAGCGACTATTGCGGTAATAGTATTGTCAGCTTACATAGCCTTGATAATACTGATACTTCTCGTTAAACATTTGACCAGGGTAAGGAGGATACATGAATAATATATTGGAAATACTTCAATTCTATAATTCTGATACTTCTCGTTAAACATTTGACCAGGGTAAGGATAGGATACATGAATAATATATTGGAAATACTTCAATTCTTATTTGGGAATACACATTAGAAAACTGTGTTATATCGCTGAACATGCTGTTGAAAAGATTAACGAAGACGTAAATTAAATGTGTTTATGTGATCTAGAACTTTAAATTATTGGAATCAGCAGCCTTCAAAATGATTACACTTTACTATCATATGCAATATTTCACCCATGCAAAATTTATTTTATATTAAGTTTGTTGACCAATCCAATGAACAATTAAATTAAGGGTTTACCGTTTAGCACTTTGCCCGCATTTCCACGGAAAAAATGCTCATTAAGACTTAAGTCCACACGATTGCAAAAATTACGCAGCATTGTCAGTCATCAATAATTTTATTGAAATAAAGTGGTATTTTTCAACTCTAAATCTATGACAATACGTAGATAAAGCGCTAGCTTTGATTTTATTGTGTAAACAAAAATGATGTGAGTTATGCCACTCCATTATTTTATAAGCCGTATGCAAAATGGCATACATGAAACTGAAAAGTCTAACTTTAATTAATAAAATCGAAGTTACAGTATTTCGTAAGCGTTTAAGGAATAAGTTTTAGGCTTGGACGCAGTGCAAGAAATAATATATAATCCCAAAAAGTCACATACCTATAACTTATAGGTATGTGAGTGTCTTAAAACGCTACGATACTTTAACAACAAAGAATGATCGGTTAATAGAGGCCATTAAGGGGCCGAATAGGTTTTTTGGGTTATGGAACTGTCACCATCGGATTTCACGTTAAATTTTACTTTGAAATTCCGGTCAAACTTTTCTTCTAGCTCAAAGTTAAGGTAATAATTGAGGTTGTACAACAATTCAATCTACCGAAAATCTAATCTTCAACAATCTGATCTACAATAATCTACAACAACACTGTTTTCAGAACGCGTGTTGTGAAGGCGGTTGTGCTGCCGCCTGTTGTGTAGGAGCTAACCCGCTTGATAGCTGCCTGGTCTGCCTGGCAGAGAGCTGCGATTGTAGGTGTCCTACTTCCCAGCAACTAGCTGACACTGTCTGTCCTACACAAGCTCAGGTAGGTGTCCTACTTCCCAGCAACTAGCTGACACTGTCCTACACAAGCTTAGGTAGGTGTCCTACTTCCCAGCAACTAGCTGACACTGTCTGTCCTACACAAGCTCAGGTAGGTGTCCTACTTCCCAGCAACTAGCTGACACTGTCCTACACAAGCTCAGGTAGGTGTCCTACTTCCCAGCAACTAGCTGACACTGTCCTACACAAGCTCAGGTAGGTTTCCTACTTCCCAGCAACTAGCTAACACTATCTGTCCTACACAAGCTCAGGTAGAAAGAATGTTGGGCCGGTTCTTATTAAGTAGTATTAAATGAAAACCGAAATGTATTTGACACAAAATAGTGAGTGTAAAATTTACCGAAACTCAAGCGTTAAGAGACAAATGCCTCTCTCTTCGTCTCGAGCACTACAGCACTTTTCTAATTACCTGCTCCTGATGTATTGAGATGAGTGTTACATGTATTGTTTTCTCGGCTTGTGATCAGCACCCTTCAGTGTACTCATATGATTAATGCGTGTCCGAACAAATAGCAGCAATTCTCTACCTCGCAATACAAACCCAATTTGTTGTAGCTCAGACGAAGAGTGGTAGAAACTAAACCTACCTCGTGTCGTGAAGCGAAGTGGTAGAAACTAAACCTACCTCGTGAAGCTGGGATCACTCTATTTAGACTGTGACGTTGAGCTGTCGCAGATGATACCAAACACTTGGATAGTTTCGATTCTGGGGAATCCAACTTTTGGTACTTCAGTTAAACATAAGATAAAGGATATGGCGTAATCAGGTTTTAATACCAAATAATTTCAGTGTAACGAGTGTTGTTTGAGCTGTCTACCCGACACTGCCTGTCAAGGAGACATTACCTGCTGCTGCTTCGAGATCAGACTTGCTGGACCTGCTTAGATACCATAGCAACCGACATAGTTACCATAGCAACCTAGACAGTTGTCATAGCAACCAAGGAGATGACGCTTACTACAGTCTACAAGAAAACATCCGAGACGAAGTACATGACACCGGCCTGCTCGGTGGCGATGTTATTCCACATTCTTAGCATCGCTACAATCATCGTTGTTCCTGCAATAGTTGGTTAGTTCGTCGTTCTGTTTGGGGCCTTGTTCTTCGATTGGCCTATCGGTTGATCTTAATTGTTGCAGATGACACTACATACCGAGCACTACATATATATGTGTTAGGTTACACAGGATAGCGAAACTATTCAGGGTTTTTAAATGTTGGAGAAGTTTAACTGTCCCCTAAAGGTATAATGCTCTGGGGTTTCATTTTTTCTCCGTAATGTAATAAAATTCTGAAATGTCCATTCAAATATAATTCAACGAAGTTCTGGAGCTAATTAATTAATGAACCTTTATTGCACTTCCTTCGTGATGCCTAACTTCTTGTAAATAAGCTTGCCCTGAAGATCACGTATATTATATCCAGTCTGGTTCCTCCACAATAATGAGACCTACAATCCAGGGTCGGATCTAGATCCTTGCCTCACTAACTTTTGTCTGCAGGATTCTACACGAGAAACTTGTGGGTATCTGAGATGACCTACTACGAGCAACCCGATGTCAGTTTTAAGTACAACCTTATCGTACAGCTACAAAACACTGGTAAGTTACTCTTTCAGTTTTTTTGGAGACCACGTTTAACGGAACTAAAAACCAGTAGCTCAACTTACTGCTATCTCTTATAGTCGGTATATAACCTTCCGATATTTAGGTGTCATAGCTCACATTCCCTTGGCTTGTGCCCTTGGTCTTTATGGAATGTTCTGGAGATCCAATTCTACCTACTTATAGGGACTGCTTAAAAAAGAGGTGTAATCAGTTGTATCTATTTATAGGTCACCATATCACCCGCTCTGGCGCTCTATTGTCTGTTCATGTTAAATAACAGCTACCTATTCAAATAGTCATTATCATGAAATGGTATTGTTCCTGATATCGATCTTTAAATTTCGGCAAATAACCTTGTCGTATTGGCATTCCTTATAGTGGCTGCCCCATTGGCACAGTTAGCTTTATCGTGGAGATTGTGGCAGCACTGCAATAGAGGAATATTGTGCATCACGGGCGTGCGATGGAACATTCTAATTGAGCTAAAGTATCTGTCAACAGGAGGGGAGGACTAGGTTGTTGAATGGCAAAGTGTTGTGTAGTACCTTCTACCTAGCCTGGTAACGAATTGCACTGTCTGACTCCTTGCCAAACAATTCACAATGTCTCTTTATTGCCCCCTATTCTTGCTGCATTAATAAGTATTATAGCCCACCGGGCATCAGTTACCTGCACAATTCCCAAAAGTTTCCATTTATTGTCAAATAGAAGTTTTAACCGTGGCAATCGATCTGAGAATAAGGAATATACAAATTATACAAATTTCTTCAGATTAACCTAGTTCTCTATTCTATAGGAGGAGAAAGTAAGCTGTGGAGTACGTGGTCGTACTACAACACTTTAGTACAAGACTTACTGTCGGTTCCCAGCGTCAGTGTAGACGATAGAGATACTGACAGAGATGGCGTTACTGACCAGCTCAACATCACTTTACAGGTTTGAACTTAAACGTGCAGTATGTACTTACAGTGCAGTATGTACTTACACGTGCAGTATGTACTTACACGTGCAGTATGTTCTTACACGTGCAGTATGTTCTTACACGTGCAGTATGTACTTACACGTGTACTTACAGTCGTGTCAACTTGTGCGCTACTGATATGGAATCATGCCGTGTTTTGAAATGTACAAACCGTTCTCTAGAACGGGTATCGAGACCTAAATAAACACCGAACCTAAATCATTACAGTAGAGGTCTAGGCTTAAATGAGACACACAACCTCCAATTGAGGGTCTCTGCTCGCTCATCTGGGCAGGTTCTAGGCAGGTTCCAGGCACATTCTAGCCATAACCCCGGCCCAGTCCCAGTCTACTGCTTGAGCAAGGCGGACTCCTCAGTCTACAGTGCATGAGCCTGTGGCTGGTGATGCGCCATTTTATGTTAGCCATGGTTTACTGCTCTGACATATACCGTATATTCAGGAATATACGGCCAACAGTTTTGTATATAAATATATATATATACCTCAAAGTGCAGTGCTGGACACACGTATATATACCCATTAGTAAAGTCTTGTCTGGCTGGCCTGTAATTAACATGCTGTCTAGTTGGCAAGGTAGAAGTGTCTTGAAGAAGCCTCATGTACAACACGTTTAATGTACGGTCCTCCTGTACCGTAACTGTGTACCTCTCACCACTGTTCCTCCTGTACTGTAACTGTGTACCTCTCACCACTGTTCCTCCTGTACTGTAACTGTGTACCTCTCACCACTGTTCCTCCTGTACTGTAACTGTGTACCTCTCACCACTGTTCCTCCTGTACTGTAACTGTGTACCTCTCACCACGTGTTCCTCCTGTACTGTAACTGTGTACCTCTCACCACTGTTCCTCCTGTACTGTAACTGTGTACCTCTCACCACTGTTCCTCCTGTACTGTAACTGTGTACCTCTCACCACTGTTCCTCCTGTACTGTAACT
>JH155225.1:347398-359554 GCA_000226015.1 Mnemiopsis leidyi | reverse complement strand
TCTCTCTCTCTCTCTCTCTCTCTCTCTCTCTCTCTCTCTCTCTCTCTCTCTCTCTCTCTCTCTCTCTCTCTCTCTCTCTCTCTCTCCCTCTCTGCCTCACACATTCCAAGCACTATCCTATAGACCAGAATTGCGAGAACGCTGACACTGCAGCACATTCCGCGAGCTGCTGCCAGGACCAAAGTGTCATGTTCTGCTGCCTCTTCCAGGAATTCGCCAAACAGCACTGTCAGCTGGACACCAAGCTCAAGTAGCCGGCACCAACAAGTATGAAATGTAAGAAAAACTGACAAAAGAGGTAGGACAAACAGGAGGATGACAGAGGAGGTGGGCGGAGTGTTGGGAAAGAAGTGTCATCCGACCGTGTTAACAATCATCTCCCTCAGACGGTGACAGATCAGGGAGTAGTGGTGCTGGGCGACCTGTCTCTCCAACAGAGACAGACACTTCAACCCCACAATCCTCACACAGTCTACAACTCCAGTCTCATACAGGATCCCTCCCTCCTTCAGGTCTGTACGGGCTGCTGCACTTCCACCGCTCACCTCTCTTACAGAGGGCGTTGAAGTGTGCCCTCATGAATAGGAGAGGTGCGATCTAGATCTGCTGCTCGGGGGCCTACAGAAATTTGTTTCTCTTTACTTTTTACCGGCACCCTCTAAATATATAATCTGCACGTGCTTTGTAGCCCAAATGTGACGTCCCTCCTCCCCTTGATAGACCCTCTGTTAGGTTTCGTGAATCGTCAAAAATGTCACTACTTCTAATTGACATGTTGCAGTGGCCTTCACGTGCTCGTTTTAGAAAGTTTTCCTTAAACTTTGAGACCAAGTTTGGCTGGTTTAAAACTGCAACTGTAAGTCTAGTCTCAAATTAGACCCCCTGGGTATTTGCGATTTAAGACGGCGACATCAGTTTTAAACCATTATCGTACTGTCTAATTGGAGTTCCTTGTGTATTTATAACAATGACCTAAATATAGATTGTGAAGATTGTCTAATGTGAATCAAACAACACGCCCTAGACCTAGATATAAAATGTTCACTTTACTGCCTGCCACTTTCTCCAAAATATTACCGTCAGAAAGCTGCAACTCAAAGAAGAACCTGGAAACTGAGGACTAATGTTTCCAACTGTTTCAGTCGTACGACATAGTTGAGATCTTGACGAGTATCTCAGAGAGAACGCTCAGTACAAAGCTAGACGAGTTGTATAGTACTTGCAGTCCTAGTGAACACTTCACTGTTAGCTACATCATCAACATTCCTCAACAGAGTATTAGGTTGGTGGTTTAGTTTTCTGAATTTGGGATCTCCTATCTGGACGTTTCGCGTCATCTTGAGGCCGTGTATTAAAAGATTTTGGAAATGAATTTAAATTTGATACTCAAATCTATCTATAGATATAACTGTCAACTAAGAGTGCTTGCTATAAGGCCAAGATGGCTGGTTTTGTTAAAATTTAAGTAAAACTTTGCTGAATTGGTATTTTTAACAGCCGAATAATGTTGACATTCAAAATTTGTTTGTAACATCTGCTACATTAAATCTAAATTTCTTGACCTACCGAAATAATTTTCTGTATATTTCATGTGATTGCTTTTAGTTAAAGGCTAAATACACAAGGATTAGGTAATTTCTGACACTTGATTAAACTGGGCCCAAACAAAGGGAGCTCAATGAAATATTTGTGTAATTTCTACGTCACAGCACTGGCCCTGATGGCAGATAACACTGAACTTAAAGGTTATATATGTGATATTTCATTGCAACTCTAGTCTCTGTTACACATGAGCGGGTTTACTGCGACAATTCAGCTGTGGGTTTTGTGTCGTACGTAACTCTCAAACTAATGAATTGACTCACCATCGTGCAGTCTCATCTGTTAAATACTCGGCTGAGCTACAACAAATCATGCATTGGTCTATCCTGATCGTCTCAAGATCCGAGCTTGCGCGTCGAAAAATGAAACTAGAAAATCCCTTCAATCATTGACAAATTATCGACATCCAGTGAAATACTCAACTGTGACAGGATGACAAATAGCTCTCAGCGGATCAAGCCTCACAACCAACATACATGCAAGGACAATCACAACAATTTACCAATCATGGAAATTCATTAACGGTTGTAATTAAAAGATAATGAAGCAGGCAGGAGGAGCAGACGACACAGACAGCAGTAACGTCAGGGATTATCCTAAAACAGCTCTGACATCTGGAGGTGTATCGACATCATGAGTTAACTTCATCTCGGTGTTACTCAACGTTACTCCAGACGTTACTAGATAATATCTTCGCTCCACTGCCCCCTCGCTACGTCAGATCATTATATACTGTACACGGGACAGATTTGTAGAGCCCGGGGAAACCTCTTAACTCCTTGTTTTCATTAAATTTAACGCAGACTCAGATTAATGTGGCTGTCTAATTCGGATGTCTGGAATGGAGGAATTCTGACGATCCCAACAAGTTGAGTAGTAGTAAAGTATGCTGTGCTACACACTCCATTAGCATAGTTCATTGGTAGTCAGTAGAGTGGCGATATAACTTCTGGAACTTTCTTCTTGTAGATACAGTCGATAATTCTGCTGCTTTACTATAGTTTAAACACCTCTATATTAGGGCAGGTTTGACTGAAATAACTCATGCAAGCAATGTAAATCTCTAACCGTTAATTACGGAAACATAATTCATCACTATAATCCTGGTGTCTCCAGTGCAGTATGCCACTGTGACTACCGTTTCTATATCGCGATAATTCATTACACCTAACTCAATCATTGGTCAACTACCTGCAGGATCTACTTGGAGTTCCGTCAATTTCTCACACAGCAGCTCTAACTTTGATAAGTGCCATCTACTATCATGACGTGCAAATATTGGGAATTTATTTTTAGCCATCTGGAGCTTACAGTTAAAATGTCACCCTGTACCTTGTCACTGCGGCCGGAGAATCTGAATATTTTACTTTTACCCTGCTTGATACGAGGTCGCCCTGGGCGTACACACAAGAGAGAGAGAGAGAGAGAGGCTCTACAACAATATCATTATTCTATATGAAAACAAAAAACACGCTTTTATCCACTTCTTCGGTTAACTGGAAGGAAATCTTGTTCTCGGTTTTCCCGTGTAGTATGTCTGTGTGTGTAGTATGTCTGTGTGTGGGCGCTGTAATTCTGAAACGTAAACTTTTGGTAAATGTAAGAAAATTACTTCTCCTGCCCACAACTGAGTATGTACTGCTAGGTCATTAGTATCAAGTAGGGGTGAGTTTATTGCGATTTTTGACAAAACGCTCTCCGCAGATACGAGCCTGGGTTCTGGGAAGCAATGAAGTACGCATGGATACAGTACATAACGCTCCTGGTGATCGCGCGTTACGTCGTGTGTGCGGTTCGCACGTTCGTATTCCAGAACATGATCCTGACCACTCTGAGACAGAACAAGGAGAAATCGTCGTGAAACGGACCAGACCATTAGGAGGGAACCACGCAACAGGACGGAAGCGCGCATTAGAACAGAACCGCGCATTAGGGCGGAAATAAGGCCAGGTCTAGACTAGGACTGTTTGGAAGGGAATCTGGTTGATCCAGAGACATGTTTTTATATTGTATAGTATTTAACGTGTTTATATGTGTTTTTATTTAATGTAACAATATGTACCATAGACCATATTTATTCCACATCACAACCATATAACTTATTCTATGTTAATATAAATCAAATATGTAATCAGTATTTTTATCATAACCAGAAAACTTTTTCAAATCTTCAGATTTTCAGACTTTTGCGTTGAGCTAGATATATGAGCTGAGTGATTAAGTCAGATTAGTACAGCTGCAGTTAGACGTTAATTATTTCGTACTCCCGGGTACCGGACTGGTTCTAGCATATAATTGACATGCGTCCTTACCGGCGCTTTGTTTTAGCCGCATTGCCATGGCATTATACGTGATTTATTCTCTATTTATATACCGTAAACATTTAATGGATATATTAGTTTCATAATTTAATAATACATCAAGTCATGTTTTTTTTATTTTGCCGCTATAAATTAGAAGAGCCTCAAAGTAAAATAATGATACGCCGTGAAATCATAGAAATGACGTTCAAGAGTCAAATATTTTGTTGTTTATCTGCCAAAAATTTGATGGACGGAACGATCGTCTCGAATAACTGAATAAAATATATGGGGCAAAAGAAATAAATTACATAACTTGTTGCATAATGATGACCATTGAGAGCCTTGCATCGCCGCCCTTGCGTATAAAGAGTTAGATCGTATATATAAAGAGTTAGAACTATTACTTTAAACCACACCGAACTAAAATATCGCTATGCAGCTATGTCTGAAGAACACGCGCCATCTTTAGAAGAGCCTCCAGCTACACGTGTCATAGCCAACGTGGAGGAGTATTTCGAGCTGGAATCCTGTCGAGCGTGGTGCGATGATAACAACTACCACAACGTGGCTCTCCAATTTCCCGACCATCTCCTGGCTTACAGCCCCACGGTGAGAGTTTGTTTCTGTTTCAGTCCCTCAGGGTACTAGGGGTGGGTCCTCCGTAGTTTCGGGGTGGGGGGTCCTCGACCGTAGTTTGATGAGAGTGTTTTGTGTTGAATTGTGTTTGTCTGTTCGATGTCTAGTTCGACGGTTTCCTCACGTCCAACCAAGGTCCATGATCTGAACCGCTGAAATTATTACTGCCAAATTTTCTGGAAGCTCGCCAGAAGTGATACAATAGACTCATGGGAAACAGCGTGAGCTGCTGCCACACCAAAAAGTTGACGAAATTTAGGGAGGCGTTCTGGTGCTGAACATTGCCCGGACCTATTGAATATTCCTACATATTCCAGCTCTAGACAAGGCGAGTGCAGTAGCGACAATTATCATATCAACCAGTTCTGACTTCAGTCTAGACATGCCTGGCCAGTTTAACTGTGCGGAGCGGCTGTTTGACCAGCGCGCCAGCCGCCTCCCCTGCTCGTCCACACCACATAGTCTAACACGACATGTAGCCCTGTAAACTACTACACATATCTGCATAATGAGCAAGTGAATATGTCGGCTGTCTCTTGAGGCTCTCAATTCTTATTGTACTATTGTGTGATTAGGAGTACCCGTGCCCGCCTGATGAATTGGGTGGGCAATCAAGCCGCCTTGCCAGTTATTTGAAACAGTTAATTGAATTCGGAATGTCAGACAATTCCATTGTTATCAAGCATGACTCCCTGCAAGATATTCAACTCATGGTTTGAATATTGATATCTGACATTGTGTCAATACCAGCAGATCGCGCCGTTGAGACAAGAAGTGATGGGAGAATTAAGTTTAGAGACTTGGTTAATTTTGTAATTCTAGACTTAATCAGAAAGGAAGTAGTATAGAAATGGAAAGAAACAAAAGTTTGTCTAAGTTCATGAAAGTTAAGCTGGATGCTAACATGGCTTTATTTCAGGTTTACAATGCACTGACGACCTCCACTACACACTTTCACATTCTTGCAGACACTAACTACGGCGCTTGTTGCGTGGACGAGGTAGCAGCCCAGCGCCTCAGCACACAAGCCATCATTCACTTCGGACATTCTTGTAACTCCAAAGTTCTCTCTTTACCTACTCTCTTCATATTTGGCAAAGAGCCAGTGGATTTAGATAACTTGGTGCAGTCCTTCAAACAGACCTTCACACAAACGGACCGTGTATTGGTGGTATTTGACTCGGTTTATTATCACTCCCGCTCCCACTTTATCGGTGCGGTAAGATGCTACCCTAATGTCACTATAAGAAAGTATAGCAGGGAACAGAACACTACTAATTCTGGCGATGATACCACCGTTGATATGTCAGGCAATGAAGAATATGCCATATTTTATGTGGGGACAGAATCCTTGGCGCTTACCAATTGTATTCTCAGTAATGGCTCCAGGAAAGTTTGGTCCTATGATCCTAGTTCCAAGGAATGCCGCTTGGAGTCAAAAAGTGTAAACAAAATGTTGATTAAGCGATTCAGTAATATCGAGAAAATTAAGAGATGTAAGATCATCGGAATTTTGATTGGAACCCTCGGAATTAAGAACTTCCGAGAAGTCATCGATCGTATGAAGCGAGTTATAAAAGCTGCAGATAAAAAGTTTTACATCGTCAGTATTGGAAAACCCAACCCTCCAAAACTTGCGAACTTTGCTGAAATCGGCGCCTTCGTGATGGTAGGATGCCCTGAAAATTCCTTGCTTGACTGTACGGAATTTTACCAACCCATAGTTACACCGTACGAACTAGAGATAGCTTGTGTTGATAGACCGTGGGAAATAGACTACATCAGCGACTGTTCCTCCTTGCTGGATGTCAAGTACATAGATATACCGTCCCATGATACCAACTCAGATGGCATGAACGATAAAGCCATAGAAAAGTTCAAGTCGTTGGACATAGCTGTTAACTACCTTAACGATCGAACGTGGACGGGCCTTCAACAGAGGCTCGGAGAGGATGAGCCTGCAGTTTTGAAGCAAGGCCAGTTTGGAATAGCTGGATTTTATGAGGATGAACCGGAGGGCGACACCAGGGTTAAAAGTTAAAGTCAAACCAAGAAACCGCTCGACGCGACGCTGGTGCGCACGCGCGATCTCCGAATACAAATCAGCTGTGAAAAGTCTCATTTTCAGAGTTTTCTGTAGACTTTACAGCGCACTCTCGTCTACGCAGGAATTGTTGTAGTTTTATTGAAAATTAGATCTGATCGGCCTCTTCAAAACTGCATATTCAGGACAGGAATATTTGTCATAATGCTCCGTAGTCCTGAAAGGTTATTATTTAATGCATTAGTGCACAATGAATATTTCTCCTATCATTGTGTGTAATTAACATAACAATGATGTGTAGCTACATGTTACACCGCTTACATGACTAACCCAAGTTTCCTAGTAGGATGTGGTACCGGTGCAGCTATGGACGAAGGAAATCTAGGAAGTGATATCAAGTCCGTATTCTACAGAGTAGACAGTGACAGAAATGGTAAAATCGACATAAAGGAGCTTTACACCGCACTCAAGCTGGCAAATGAGAACCATTTTAATCCGGAAACTTGTCAACTTTTGATGGGTAAGTCTTTCCTTCTAGAAGGTTTCACGGTTCCGAAATCTATTGTTTTAGTGTAATGTAAACCTGGTCAAACATTGCCGTTAAGTCGCACCAGCCGGAGGAAGGGTCCCTGAACCGGGGTCCAACATCAAGATTACACTCGCGACACCTAAACTGGGGTTGAAACTTGAGCCGTGAACGACAATTACAGGATTATTCGACGTGAACAAGGACGGGGAAATTGATATAAGCGAGTTTGGAGCGATGGTGAGGTACATTAGAAGTTGGCGGAGCACTTACACGTTACACGTGACTAATAATAACCACGTCCCTGGTATCAACTCAACCCAACTATACAACACACTACAGGTACATATACATCTCCCTCCTTCTTCTTGCACCTTCTTAATTACCCTTTCCTCCTGCTAATTGCCTGCTTGTGTCTTAGTACTTACTATTTTAAACACCTATCTGACTTGCCATGCCACTTTCTCTCTACTTTTGTTGATGTGCGCACCTTGCAGGCTTGTGGATGTGGAGTCGATGAAACTATGTGTAAAGTTCTCATCAAGAACTTCGACTCTCGTAACATGCAAGCACTAGGATTTGACGACTACATGCGATGCTGTGTAACTGTCCAGTCTCTACACAAAGCTTTTACTCATCAGCAGTCTCTGGATGGGACGTTGAGGTTGAATTTGGAGGGATTAGTTACCATGGTTGTTGAGTCCAGGCCTAGGCCTGTCCAAAATCTTACTTTCGACTAGATTCTAGCGTTCATTGTTAATAAGCGCTTCGTTAGTGTATATTTTCTATTTCATCATACGCATGCAATAAGTGTATATAGTCTTACAATTGATATAGTTAAGTTTGTTAGGTTTATCATTCTGGTTAGGATTTATCATAGTTTTAATTAGCTGTGTAGGTGCATGTGGTGATATCGCTCGATTCATTCTCAATGGCGGACATAGTTCTTGATTCAAAGCTAGTTTACAATTTAGCATGCATACCAAATTTAATTGTTGAGAATGTAATCTTAAAATATTTGCATAACATCTAGCAGCGAGCTAGCCCGGAGTGGAATTTAAACACTTCCTTCTCCGCCTTAACGATTTCGATCATCCGTTGTTTAGTCTTTACAGTAGCTTATTAGAAATCTTCGGTAATCTGCTAACTTTTGTATTCAAGCCACCCGATCATTCTTGTTAAATAATCTGAGTAAAATGCTCTGCATGATTAAGAACGTTCTTAGCCTTCTCTTTGCCATTGAGAAGTGTTACATTGTATTAATTATCGTACTAAATACTCTTGTATCAAACTAAATGTTCGTTTTGTAGGGTTGACGTCAGTTTTACCTAACAAACCTTATTTTTAACTATGAGTTTTTATTTTCATTTAACCTTTTGGTTTTATTCAAGTGGCTGCCGGTTAGGATTTATTTTTGTGTAAAGTTTAGATTGTTTACCTGTATTGTATTTTATCTTTCTACTGTTTAGTTGTTACGTGTAAAAATTTTTCTCTCTCTCTCTCTCTCTCTGATACGATTTGATTTAAATGTTTATGATCAAAACAGCCCAAACCATTTCAATGTTAGAAATACCAAAAATAACGTATATTTTTACATCTTGTCTCTGTAAAGTAAGATATAACCCTCTCTTCCCGATCAAAAAGGTGGTAACCCCCCCTCCTACGTTGCAGCTCCAATGTCAGAGAAGATAGCTATAGTAGGGTCGGGTCTGATAGGACGGAGTTGGGCGGTCCTGTTTGCACGTGGCGGATACCGCGTTGTACTCTATGATGTAAAGGAGGAACTCATGACACAAGCCATGGAGGTTGTTCAGGCCCAGCTCCACTCCCTTCACGAGAGTAATCTTTTGCTAGGTTTGTAAGTTCCTCAATTCCAATTCGCCATGTTTACTCTATCTTGGATTTGGAGAAAAGTGACCAAATTAGGGAGTTGTGTAACGTTTAATATAACCTATGTTTCCTTCCCCTGTGATATCAATGTTCTATTTTCAGGTAGAGATCCTGCCGAATGTTACACTCGAGTTTCCACCTCGACCTTCCTTTCCTCTGCAGTTGAAGGAGCCCTACTCCTGCAGGAATGTGTTCCTGAAGATGTGGAACTAAAACGGAAAGTGTTCTCGGAGCTGGACACTCTGGTCTCAGACACGACCATCCTCTCCAGCTCTACCTCCTGTATCGTACCCTCCAAGTTTACAGAGACACTCTCACACCGCTCCAACTGTATCGTGTCTCACCCCGTAAACCCACCCCACTACTGTCCTGCTGTTGAGATCATACCTGCACCCTGGACTACTGACCTGGCCAAGGACAAAACAATCTCCATCATGAAGCAGATAGGGATGAAGCCTGTAGTGGCCAAGAAAGAGTGTGACGGTTTCATCCTAAACAGGCTCCAATACGCTGTCCTGCAGGAGAGTTGGCGGCTGGTGGAGGACGGGGTGTGTGATCCCCAGGACATTGACACGGTCATGACAAGCGGTCTGGGTCTCAGGTGGAGCTTTATCGGACCGTTCCAGACAATCCACTTGAACGCTCCGGAAGGAGTGACGGACTACGCGGAGCGGTACAGTGACGGGATAGTGAGAGTAAGCAAACAGTTCGGAGAGCCCCGTCATATGACCGGGGAGACGTTGGAGAAAGTCAGAGAGTATGTTGAGGGCAAGGTGCCCATGGACAAACACAAGGAGAATCTTCAGTGGAGAGATGGGGTGCTTAAACAACTGGCTGTGTTCAAGCAGTCTATTCCAGATAAACCTTAGTTTGGACTAAGTCTGATCATCAGAAATCTAACTTATAGTTATAGACTGCATAAAGCATATTTTCAGGTTTTGTTAACTATGTATTTATACTTATGACTATTTAAATTAGACGTGATACAGAATATTTTATGGTTTTTAGAGGCTTTTTTTTACTATTTTAAGTATTTCATGTTCCTATGACACAATTTGATTTATATTCGACAGCTATGTTAGCTTAATTTTTACTTTTAGTACGTATTCTATGCTTTAATTTTAGAAATGACGGATTTTTATGCTTACGAAAAAGCGTTGCTTAATATTATCACATCATTGCCGAATTATTCAACTCAGATTGCCTTCTTTATTGTGCGTTCAGTTTGACTGCGGTTTATAGTTCAGCTATGTTGCATGTCTCCAACATGCTACATATGAATTTCAAACTGATTCTCCCAAATGTTCCGTCTTTATCAACTCTGTTTTTCCAGCTCTCTTTTTCACGAATATATCGTGTACTGTTCCCCTCACAAGCCACTACTTAAGCGATGTCTGAAGTCGAGGAAACCATCAAGAGAATACAGTCCCATAAAGGTGTTATCGGGATCATTGTTGTTAGTCAAGATGGTGAGTTTGTTGTTATTTTCTCTCTTAGTTGTTGTTATTTTCTCTCTTAGTTACTTATACATAAAGCATGGGCTAATTTGAGGATTATTCTTCACAGGGGATCTGTGTCAAAAAATGCTGATATTTGACGCTTAAGAATTAAAACACGACTTCTACCAGGTATCCCGATAAGGACAACTCTGGATAACAGTACGACAGTACAGTATGCCGGGCTGATACACGAGCTTGCCATCAAGGCTAAATCTGGTGTGCGGGAGATAGATGCTCAGAACGACTTAACTTTCCTTAGGATCAGGTTTGTGCTTAGTCACTTGTTTCTGTTGATGTTTGTGAAAAATATCTTATCATGCGACTCAGATCGGTAATCGTTTTGATTTAATCGATTATCAAAATATTTAAATTTCACTTTTCGCCCCGACAGGTCGAAAAAACACGAGATAATGGTAGCTCCCGACAAAGATTATCTGCTGATCGTAATCCAGGATCCATCTGTATCTTCCTAGACGATATCATACTTGGTGAAGAGTGCTGCCTCAACCCCACCGCTATCGTTACCCTTTAGTCGATCTCTTGAGGCAGATCTTACCCTCCAACCATTTGGTTTGCTAAACACGTATATCCCTGTGCGAGCTTCAGGGCTATGTTGGCTTAGCAACCATTTGGCCCTTTTGTAATGCACTGCGTGTATAATTGTACTGTTCAAAACTGAAAGACTCTATTTGATTTTGCTCTGTATTATATGATGATTGGTTTTGGGTCTTTTTACCTTTTCGATTACGATTGTAAAGAATAAGATAACGTCAACTAACTTACAAACCACAGTGTACCTATGCTACGAATTTTGTTATTTAAGATTTATAGGTGCTTGAAATTCAAATATGGTTACTTTCTTAATAAGCAGTTTACCTTCAATTCAAGATAAAATACTCATGTAACCTTAAACTAAAGTATAACAGCTTATAAATTCCTTTTTTTTATTTTTGTGAGCAGATAACTATAATCTATGATCTCTATAAATATAATTATTGTTGGGAACAATATTTCAAGTTCAAGCTGATCTTCAATTACTAGTATACTATTTTGTACACCTTCTTTTGTCAGATAATTCTCATGTGCTACTGCTATTTAATTTCATTATTTCTTTGCGATTGCCTTGATAAATGGTGCGTTTTACTTTAACGGCTTTACGTTGTCTGACTTTGTCCGACGCTCATTCAAAGCGAATAGAGAATAAAATGTCGGGAGGGTTCCATATTTTAACATTTGCGTCGCAGACTGACCCTCGGCCTCATAACTGATGTTGTCTTAGACCCTCTCTGCTCTCCGGGGGTCTAACGGGCGATGCGCGTCTAGAATTTCTTTGAAATTCGGCACGTGTAAATGCAGACGCGCGAATTAATGCAGCCGTTTGATGCAGCCATGTTTAAAAATTTGCACGCGCAAAGTTTGAACACAATTGCGCGTTCTTTGCATAGTTTGTTTCAAATATCTTAACTCTGCATGACGTCGTCATTATTGTATTGTATGTGCTGCCTTCATAATTTATTCATACTGCGTTGTTTTTACGCTTTTGCGTTTCATGAATTAGTCGTTCAAAAGATTTGTTCGGAGCTTTGTTCGTGTTACATTCATTTCTTAATCTGACATCTGTCATTCGACAAAAGTCAGTTAAACTTAAGTTTAAAG
>JH155225.1:334051-347388 GCA_000226015.1 Mnemiopsis leidyi | reverse complement strand
GCGTGCTCGCGCGCGGGGCTGCCGCTTCGCGGCAGTAGGTCAGGCAACGTCTGACAATATATCTCTTGTGATCTTATCACAAATTAGGACGGACGCGCGTCGCAAAAGCCCCCGATAGGGCGCGCGCAGCGCGAGCCACAGGGCTATGTTGGCTTAGCAAGGCTCCATGCCAACGTGTCCAAATTCGGATTAATAACAGGTGTCGCCGGGTCGCTATGCGTTGCCTTGCGTTGCGGCCCATTTTCAATTTTCAATTTTCGCTGCCGCGCCGCGCCCTTCGCGCGCGGGGGCTGCCGCTTCGCGGCAGCAGGTCAGGCAACGTCTGACAAGTTATGCGCTAGCATACACAACACAGGTGAACTCGTCCAGGAGTTTTGGCGGGTAAAAGTCAAACAAAAACGCGACGTTGCTGCTCTCTGGCTTCGGTTTGCGACGAACGTAAAGTCTAAATTGTCGAGATGTTACCCGACCCGCGCGCGGCTCGCAGTTTTCTGCTCTCCTCGTTAGAACGTTAGACGGATATCATCTCGTCAAAGACTAAAGAGCCGAGCATCGCTCAGTCAGCTTCGATAACCGGATCGTTTAAATGTTAAATTTCTTTGAGAGGTTAACATTGTCGAGATGTTACCCGACTCGCAGCATTGCTGCTCTTCTGGTTTTAACGTTTCCTTAGAACCTTAGACGGATATCAGCTCGTCAAGGTTAAGATTAAACCAATATCATTATCATATCGACATCTTGTCATGGCCAATATAATACAATTGCAAATTTGTGTGCAGCTAAATAATTGACGAGATTATATCCGTCTACCGTTCTTTAGCTGCGTGAGTCGGATATCACTGCAACAACTTAATAATGATATTTAAACAATCTCGTTTAGCTTTGGCTTGCCTGACTTTGTCCGACCCTCATTCGAAGCGAATAGAGTATAAAATGGAGAATAAAGTGACGGGAGGGTGTGCGCTGCTGTACAAAGCTTTGGCCATATCACAAAGCTTACCAATATATGTAATGTAAATATTGTTGGCCTTATTGTATTTTCAATTTAGATAAAAGTTAACCTGGAACTTTTCGAGGGTTTCATTGCTGATTGATAAATAAAAACTAGCAAATCTCAATGCAAATTAAATAATCCTTAACGTCAAATGACAAACATTACCGTAACATGCACATTCTTCAAAACTGATTCACGCAGTCAACCGCTTTGTCGTTTACTGATCGTTTGCAAATTAACTTAAAGTGGTTTGTATATCTGCGTCAAAACTTAATTTAAAAAGTCAAAACGATTGTCTACATCGTCAGAATTAAAGCAGTCATTAAAAAATGAAGTCATAATTGGCTTTGACTGTAACTCCGACTGCAGGCCGACGGTTTGACCTCTGACTTCAACAAAATGTAATGTCTCTTTCATTTGACGTCCACACGCCACATAACTGGGCCAAGCATCCCTGAAATAAGTGTTAATTGTAGTTTTTACTGCACAGTGTCCACATATCAGACAACGATAAGTTTATTTGCTTGCATCCTTAATTGAGAATTTCGAAAAATTCATTGGGCACATTTAATACAATTTTGGACATAAGATCCTCTTATATAGAATTAATTATGTTTATATTTTCTTATACAGTTGTGTTACAGAATTTTATAAATGTGTTACAAAGATTAATTTATTGATTTAAGCTAATCAGAATTATTGTAAAATTTCCTATTTTCTCTGGGACTTATTTGTTGACATCACAGTAACACGGGCTTCATAATTAGCCTGAATAAATTGCTGCCCTTAAAATTATAAGGAAAGTCCTTAACAAAGCGTCAAACCGGCATTCAAGCTGATGTCACTCCCGATTTAAATCGGCATTTTAGCTGAAATCACTCACGATTTAAACCGTTTTTTGTTCTATAAATAACTTGCACATTCACATTTTTGACATCAAGTGAACAAAAATCTATAACTTGCTTCCAATACTAGGAATGAATTGTGTGTTAATGTACTCTTCTAATTACATAACTATGAAGGCATTAATATGAATAATGGAACTCGAAAGAGGGCATTCTTCGAAATAATTGTTATGAATAGGACTATAATGTACGTAAGCATTTTTTGTAACAAATTAGACACTGTTCTGCGATATTTCAAAAGGTTTAATACCTGTCATATTCTGGCTGAAAGTTTATTGTCAGGTAACACGCAACTAGCCTAACCAACTTTATAAACTTATAAAATAATCGACTAAATGTTAACTAATAAATTATAAATTTGATAATTGATTAGTTTTATCAGATTTGTAATTCATTTGTTAAGATTAAGTCAATTATTTTATATGTTTATAAAGTTGTTTAAGAATTATGCTTGTTGCATGTCATGTCACCTGACAATAAACTTTCAGCCAGAAGATGACAGGTGTTAAACCTTTTGAAATATTGCAGAACAGTGTCTTATTTGTTACACAAAAGATGCTTACGCACATTATAGTCCTATACAAACAAAGATAACGTGAATAAGATGCATAACTATTGCAAGTGCTTCTGTGAGACAGTCTACTGTTTAAAGGGTAGCATCTCTTAAATCAATACAGTGAAACAATTTATCTGACCTTCCTCTTCATTGCTATGGTGCACAATTGTATCCATCGTGTTTAAACTCTCAAAATCAACAAGGTCATCTGAAATATTTAAGTGGCACTGATCGTGTAGCATTATAAGCTACATAGACTACTTTACCATGTTAAATAAGGTATTCTAGTTGAATTTCCTAAATTTCTCCTGTATGCAATACAAACTATGTTTAAAGGCTTAAGATCCAATAATTTCTTGAATTTAGAGATTGCTTACTAGGCAAAGCATGACGATCTTTTGCTATGACTGGAGCATCTTCGATAGATCTTGCTGATGCATGTAAACCCAATGAACTGAAAATAGGAGCATATATTAGTTACAAAATATAAATGGCATGAGGCATAGCATGTTCAAAATGAAAAACCTTCAAGTGATGAAATCAGAAAGCGTTAAATTGATATCTGATAAGTGGTAGCTACTGGGATAATATTTGTACAAAATCTCTGTGTTTGCAAAATGTAATCTGATATCTCATGGTGGAAACTATGTGCAAAGCTAAAGATCAAATAAATGTACATAGATTAACTTACAAAGCTGTTATAAAGGCAATGACAGTTTGAACCATTGCACTGCACAAAGCACGAAACTGGATTCACACATGAGGATCCTGTTCTTATAAGGGATCCCATGCTTACTCAATCACTAGGGAAAGTTGTTACTTAAAGTTTAAGTTAGACACCTGCCCACCATAGGATTATCAGCTGTATTATTATGTTCAATAAGTAGATGTCAGATTTTACGAAGAAGGCCACTATTTACTATTTGGTAAGTGGTAGTAGTTGGTACCAATGATAGTTTGCACACTTAAGGGAAGCAAGTTGGTAATAAAGTTCTTGAAGCTAGAAGTCACCATTACCCAGGCATTGCCTTAGACTAGTGAATTTAACAAATTGGTAGTACATTAAAACCGTTGACCAAAAGTTGTTTACTCCAAATTGTGAAGGATTCTGTAGACACCCTAGGAATTACCACAATTTGATTACATCATTTTAAGAGAATCCGCCTACATTGTAATTAATACTGTTATAGAGAACAGTATTCTTTGGGAGGGTTGACAAATCTCATGTCACATGATGGTGTGTTTCATAAATTGATGGGCTGTACCCAACTTTGCATTGATCAATTGCTGCTACATGATACAAAAGTACCTTTCTTTATAGGAATTAGAAATTGCATATAAATCACATATATGAATCATGATAAAAACTTATTTATTATGTTAGGTACCTCCCCTCAACTAATTAATTTGCTAAAGGATGTTACAAGCCAGACCAAGCAGTCCTGATGACAGTGAGGAATTTGATGATGTGTTTGATGACAGCCTTATCATTCCGACTTCTGCAAAGAAGAAGCAATGTCTGGCCAAATGTAGAAGTCTCAAAACCAGTCATGACAGTTACTTGACTAAAGAAATGATACATCCACTCAATGATTTGAATAAATCATTCGATTCGGATGTCCCCCAAGAGCCTTACAAAAGAAGAGGGAGTGCAGCACGAATGGAAAAAAGGAGGCCCTCAAATAAACCAAGTTCTTTTGTAACATTTGCAGAAATTCTCTCTCATTTTCAGAATCAGGATCCAATGAAGATGCAACGTATTCTTGCAGAGCAAAATGCTAAAAGAGGAAATGGGAAGATACTTGGAATATTTTCTCCTCACCCAAGATTGCCAGCTAATCTTGATAATGAAAAGGATATTTTTCTACTTATGGCTGAGACAAAGTAAATATATCTCTTAATTTCCGCATTTACAGAAAAAACATTATAATGATCAAAATGATCATCTACCCAGAAAATGTCCAATCGTCTAAATGTCCAATCGTCTAAATGTAACTGCGAAATTTCTCACCCTTAAAAACTTCAGGTATGACCGAGCAGAGCCAATACATTTGTTAATCCTACAGTCAATATATTCCCGATTGATGGGAGGACCTCTCTCCTGTCCTGCACTAGGAGCTCATTGGATGGATGTGGGTTTCAACCACCCAGATCCCTCTATAGACCTTACCTCGGCTAAGATGTTGGGGGCAGTGTCACTGCTGTTCTTTATCACTCAGTACCCTTCCCTTGCAGAAGACGGTGAGATTTTAGTTATTTTGATTAATCTGATATTACTGGTCCATGGTATGGAGATAAGTAATATGGTAGCAGGTATTCCCATAATGTACAACCCTGCTGTTTAAAAAACATTTCATGTTTCGAAGCCGTCTTGTTTGGTGTATTTGGAAACCACAAAAATCGTTAAACAATGTTAAACCCTCAATTTGTTTCAGTGTTCCAGTTGTCTACATCTACTTATCAAGGTTTCCCATTTGCCCTTGTGGGTCTCAACTTCACCAGAACAATAGCGAGACTTGTTCGCAAGGAGATTCTGAATAGACACTTTATTCGACAGAAACAACTTATCTACATAGTAATGGACCTGTATTGCGCTGTGTGGTGAGTCTTATTTGGCGTTTTAGTCCTCATGAAACTATTTTACTGTCGTCCACCTTCACCAAATTTTACGTGCTAAAAAGATGCACTGTTGCATGTCAGATTTGTACTACCATGACACACGTAAGCGTCGACACGTTTGCTCCTGTCAAGACAGGTTTACTGTTGTGTGGCAACAACAGTAAACCAGAGGAACCTCAATGTAGTGCTAAGATGATGTAGGCAGGTGCGATGTTACACCTGTAATGGCGCTCTGATTATTTAAATTTACCAGCTCAGTATCATGACGTAGACAAATAACCCCTATCTCCAGGTATAAATTCTACGTGCTGTGGAAGATAAACGATCCCAATGTACGGGATCTCAACAACGTAACAACTACCTTGGAACACGATATAATCGTTAAGCCTCTTTCCATCTTGGCCCAGTTCCAGAAAGGGATAAAGCGATCAAACAGTAATCCCGGCAGTGGGAATCCCATCGGGTTTAAAACCTCCTTTATCAAGCGTGGTCTGAAGTTCTCCTCGTCCTCCTCCAACATCAACATCAGATCTGTCTTTTCACAGTCCTGATCACATGATCACGTGTTTGAGAACCTCCTAAACATTCTAGAACATTCTAGAACATTTTCGTCAGAGTTTGTTGTACGTGATCTGAGAACTTGATATCTGTGATAATCCTCACTTTTTTATACCTGAGGAAAAGAAATATAATTCGATTTGAGAGTGAAGTTCAGGGTATGAACATTGAGGATTGCCAATTGGGGCTGATTAGTTGATTTAGAACGTGATTGATATTATGTCATTTTCTGTAAATTAGTATCTGTATGGAGCAATGTTTAGGTCTGTTCAAGGATTACTGTGTACACGGTTATTAGGTCCTTGGTGTGTTGAGTAACTTGCACCATTATGTGTGTGTGCACCTTATGACTGGTTAGCATATTACTGCATAATATGTAATTTCTTACACCGCCTGTGTTCACGCATATACGATATATTGTTGCCCCTCTTTAGAGATAACATGTTACACGATACTTAGAATCACTTCTTCCTCGTATGGTAATTCACCGTACGTGAGTTTCTGAGACCTCTCGCTGGCGCTTGAGCGAAGCGCTTCCTATTGAGTATATTTTCTAATGTGATTGGTTGAGCCGGTGTGAACAATTTTAGGCTACATTTCCAAACGTTTAGCTGACCTAGGGATATATTCTCTCCGTCTCTGTGTTGCTTTGTGTGTAACCTCTACTCGGCTGTGTTCAGCAGTTCCAGCTTTGTGGTCTTACCGTTCCTTGTTTTCTTGGGTGTTGATAAAATTTGTTAAAAGTGAACTCTTATTTTTGGATGTAATACCACCAGATAAATTATTTTATTTGATTATTTATTGTTGATTTGTGATTTTCTTGTATTTGAGCCTACAGGATGGGTTACAGTTAACTGCGTCTTGAAAGTCTAGTCTAATACACGTGTGTGACGTGAATAGACTACTAAGTGTGATCTTGACGTGACGATAATCCTGACTCATTCTGTAGAAAATGGGGTAGTTTATTCTTTGTGCACGTGTGTCTCTGTGTCTCTTCATTTCTGTGTCTCTATGCCGTAGAGACGACAGTGCAGGTAGAGAATTTAACAGATCTGTATTGGCCATGTTGGTGTGGAGTGTTGAGTCTTTGAGGGTGAGATGTCCTAACTCCTAAAACACTCAACATCTTCAGCTCTATACAACATGGCTAACTATTACTGGGGTGGAACGTTCTCTAGTTGTATAACGCTAATAGCTGCAGCTGTTATTGTGATGTTCTGCATGGTCCCGTATTTGTAATGTCTCCAGGCAGATTACACGTGCTTCTTTCACATTTATTGATCATATCTTCACTTTAATTTTCATATAGATAACATGTTCACATTAATTATCATCGATCGATCTTAAATTCAAGTTGAATTTGATTTTTATAACTATAAATGATCTGATCTTCCTTTGAGTGTGATGATATCATACGAGATAATCGACGGAAGTTTACTATAGTATAGTACACTAAACTTATGTTTTCGAGCTGTTTCAGCTTATTGAGATAGTATTATACCACATGATAAACCTGCCGCACTGTAGATTATATGTGGTGTATTTTGTAAAAACTATTGTGTGTCAGTTGACATAACACTATGTTGATATTTGATAAGTTTTAAAAGAAAAAGAGTGGTCACTAGTTTATGTTAAAAGACGATGTGCGTAATTTGCTTGAGCCTTGACGCATCAATATTTCTAGATCATTCTATGCCACTAGCTCTAAACAAAAACAAAATAATTTGAAAACTGCCACGCCCTCATTGTGGCTTGATATACTAATCTACTTAAAACATCGAATAAACGGCACCTCAATTGGATATCCGCGTGCATTCCAATGAAAACATACAACTCAATCGATAATTCGTTACTGCACTTTTACAATATTCTAAAAAGAAGGTGGCCGGCAAGAATCTAGTACTTGTAAGATGCTAGACCGGGAGGGGTAAGAATGACAGCTGTCAGTAACCCACATATCACACTGCTGTGTAAAGTTGTAAAACATAAAACTATCTCGGTTCTAGACTCGACCGGCTGCACCCTACATAATATTCAGTATTCACTGTTCCTTTTAAACAATTCCAATTAAACTTATCACGTCACGTGACCGCGCTTTGTCAACCTTCTCTCTCATGCCAGACAAGTTTAACTAACCCTCTCTCTCCTTTAGCTTGTAGCTGTCTCACCCACTACAACAACATGACTGAGGAGGTTTGTACCGAAGCTATGGCTAGTCTGGCTACCTGTATTGCTGAGAACGGCGGAGATGACTCCAAGTGTGGCGAGTTCATGGCTAAGTTGTCGGAGTGCTGTGCCGCCAATAACAGTTCTACCGGAGTATGCGAGGTTAACTCTGGCGCGTAAGAGAGTTCTTGTTAGTTGTTCTGGGATGGACCCTTACATTCATCGCCAAGCTGTGCTCAATTTTAATGATCTGTGAACTTTTTTTGAATCATTGCTATTCGCATTAACATTTTATTTCTTCGATACGGGAGAACCTATATAGCCCATAGTCTATATTGATTTTTGAAATTGTGACATAGCCTAGTTTAAGGCTGAAGGTATTTTATATTAAGAGCTTCAAATATTTTGCATTTAATTACGTGGCTGTTTTTCTACAATTTGCTTAAACGCTGCAAGCCTGAATTTTATATCATAGTGGGTTGACTGTTTCAGAATTTAACTTATTACTCAGCTAAGTTTGCCCTATCTAAATATTTTGGCGGGTGTGTGATACATATATTAGGGTTTTTATGTTGGTTTTCTTTATTTTGATAAGTTTTTAAGTTATCATAGTATGATTTTTGACTAATTCGGAATATTGTATCAATCACAAAATACTTGTGCGTTCAAGTTTATTATTTATAGGTTGATATGATGGACTTTCATTACTCTACTGCTCTATCATCACTATCATGAATTTCAGTAAAACTAATTCAGAATTCTTCTTCTGTTTTTAACCTTAGTACCCAACAACAACAATGATTGTTATCACACTTCACTTTTGTATCCGATTGTACCTATCGCTTAAGCAGAAATTTACCCTGTTTTAATCAATAATGCATCTCATAACCTGCTCTCTTATCTGCAAGGAAGATACAACACATTCTCGATGAGTGAATTTGTTCAATATCCAATACGACTGAGAAAAGTATTGAAGTTGTAAATACCTTGTCTAAATAGCACCACACCCCACCCCTGAAATATAACCTGCTGATTTACCACACCTTCAGGCTAACCCCAGTACCTCCCTTTAGGTAGATACCAGCCTCTAACTGCTCGATAATCGAGCCCTGTTTTAAAATACACCTGCTAACTTTCTCTGTAACAATCGGCTCATGTCACTGTAGTTACTATTCGATAATAGTTGACATGTTTCCAGCTAAGTTAGAAATCAATCCGACATGTTTCCAGCTATAGTTAGACCTCGGTGGAGTAAAAAATAGCTCCTTCATTTGGTAAGGTCAGTCGTTCAACTATAATGGAGTATTCTGTGGAAACATCTAATAGAAAGGTGGCTTTACCCTTGTTGAATGTCGGTAAATATCCCTTTAAGCTATTTACGAAATACCCCTTTAAGCTATTTACGAAAATGTGCTCACTTTAGAGTGCTCCCTCTTTACGTGAAAATAGAAGCGTTTTAGATAAGTGAAAACCTAAGTGAAACGGACTTTTTGTAATTATGCGTTGTTCATACTCTATATAAACATACTGTAATAATATCTACTGTATGCAATTATACAAACCAGTTAATGTTGTATAGCTGAAAGCACGGTGTCAACCTACACGGACCGCCCTTAACTGGCCGATCCCTGTTTACAAGCCATGTAGCAGGGGACCAGATAAAGTTAAACCGGTAAACGGGCATAGTTAAACACCGTACTTCCATCTTGGGAATTGTAAACAACTGGGAAATATTTCGTAGTGTTTAAAGTTCACGAGACGAAAGCTGTGCAATTCAGCAAGATCCTAAGGATCATTCCAAAAGACTGGGCGCAAAGCAGCCGTATGCGTTGTTCATACTCTAAATAAACATACTGTAATAATATCTACTGTATGCAATTATACAAACTAGTTAATGTAATTTTGTTTAATAATCCTCGTTTTACAATACGTGTAGAGTTCGACAAATAAATTGATTTTCTATTCTGTTGTGTCTGGTGTTAATATGATCATTGCCATTGTCCGTAATTCATGAAACTTAAAAGTCGATACACGGACACAGGGAAAATCACTTATTAAGTAGGCCCGTAATATTCATTGCTGAGTACACATAGTGCCATTATAAAATGTAAACCTACATCTCTGCTGCAATACCACCCAGCCCTAAACGCTGTGAGAGACATTGACTGTGTGTTGTTTCTTCACTGTCTAAACTCGGGGAAAAGTTTTTATCAAGCCCTCCAGAGAACTGCGTCACTGCCTGAAGTAGGTCTACTCGTGCCTCAGTAAGATGCTATTTCTACTGTTTCTGTGTCTACCTGCTTCCAAGGAGCACAGTTAAACAACCTATTTTCGGACTTGTTGATGGGAGAACGCAAGTAACGAAACCTAGGAGCCTGGGTACCTGGGAGCAGAACCTTTAATTTCATTAATGTGCGACCCCATATCCATGACATACAGAATTGTAGTACATCAGTAACCGCAACACACAGAAATGTACATGAAATAGTGGACACACTGTGCTACAGTGCGTATCTTCACACACGCACTCCTTGCACGTATCTTATTATTTCAATGAGATGAGCAATAAGATGTACTGCGATAAGGTGGGGGGATGTAGGGGGTAGCGCTTTTGTGGCCCGATATCTTGATAAATCTTCAGTGTTCAGTCGGGTTTTTGTGCAAGCACTTCGTGCTTACTATCCCAAAATAGAAAATTTGGAATAACTTTCACCCTTGCTGTGAAAAGTTCAGTCGGGTTTTTGTGCAAGCACTTCGTGCTTTCTATCTAAGAATAGAAAAGTGGGAATAACTTTCACCCGTGCTGTGAAAGTTCTGATTTTAAGTACCAACCCCAGCCTCCCCGTCATATGACATAGGTTAGTAAGTAAACGGTTACTACTCGCATTTTTCGTATTGTATCTTGTACACAACCGTCTTTACCTCTCGGTCTTTATCTACACTTATATGATATCCATTCTATTGTCCTTTACTGATCCTATCGCTACGTCCTGTCAAGGTGGAGAATTGGTCATTTTTGTAACCCTAACACAACGTGTACTGACCTACAAGACCTGATCATTAGACTGTTCATCACATCAATATTCGTGATGAAATGTTTGATCCTCCCAAAACCTACTCCATCTCATTGTACTAATGCAACTTAGTTATGCAGTGCTGCTGTCCCCACTGCTTGTAAGGTGTAACCAGTAACCACCACATTCTTACATCGTCCTATTTGTCACCACGGCTGTCCGGCTGCTTAAGAAAACGTAATTAGTTGCTGATTTAACTTAAAGATGCTCCGTCTAGAACTGATATTAATTACAGCTACACTCTTAGGCTCGTGTCTTGCTCCGGCGTGGTATAGAGAGAAATTATCTAACGTTAATGAAGCAATTAATTTCGGGTGTAATTAGAGAATTGGATCCCAATATCTCCCACGGTCTCATATTTCTACCCAAGCTGGCACTGTAAAATCAGCCCCATCTTTACTCTGTAAATTTGAAGCGAAGTTGAATCTCCACAGCAGTTTAAACGAAGGTGGGACGGTGAGTCAACAATGACTTATCTTCATGCAGTGAGATCACTGGGTGTGAAAATGCACCGCACTGTGACCTACTTGTGACTTGCGACCTGTATCATGTCATGATCAGCATATCGGATTTCTTGGAGAGTCGCATATTTTTGTTCTTTTATTGACGACAGATCATGAGAAATAAGTCTACTTCTTATCAGCGATAACACTGTTTAAAAGGTGAGATTTTACCCTGTAAACAAGGCCATTGTTATCGCTCATTAGTCGCTATACAGACACGCCCCGCTTTGCGACTGTATCTAGCAAGCAGCGTTGTGTTAATTTAATTGAGAGAATTTTTCATTCTGCAAAGCTGAGCAAAACTTTTTTATACTGACTGCCATGATTCTATATAGTGGAGTGTTCAGTCACTTGATATTTCTTCGGAAACGTGCAAAAATCGTTTATAATTGACTGTCAAATACCAAGAGTTGGCGCCTAATATGACCTTAAATTCTCCCACCACATTCTCCCCCGCTAATCCAATGTTCGAACTTGAGATTTGTACATGAACAAAGCAATAAGTTAGATCATCAATTTGTTTAGCATGTTGCACGGTGTGGACACAGGACCACGGTTCACATGGCAAGCAAATATGTGAAGTTACATCCTGATCCGATCCAGGTCATCAGTCAGATTTGTGGTATTGTAAGTTGACGTTTTCTTACATTAGGAAGTTAGGTGGCGGAATGTCACCTGCTTGAATATCCTGCTTTCTGTAGGAGCAGCTACTTATATTGCACGTGGTATCCAGGTTGATTTGATTCTAAATATAGATACAGCTGCCTCTAGCATGACAGTCGGGAACGTGACCTTCTGTAATTCAGAATTCTACATGGGTTGTGAAATCTTCATTATTGTGAAGCTCTAGTTTAGACTTGCAGTAAAGAGATTGTCCGACATATCGGTTGCTATTATCTCAGTGTATCTTGGCATGGCCAGGTTATATTCATGAGAATTGTTCGAGTGGACAGTGCAAAGTAACCAGTTGAACCACTACCAGTTGAAAATAGCATGAATACTAACCTGATACAGTGATACCTCTAAACAAGACACTACTAGCCCTGCTTGTATTCACATCGTGTAGTACCCTGAGGCCCGCGCCGCTCTGTAGACTGTATCAGTATAAAAATATCAGCTCCGCTTCTCAAAGTCAAGATTCGTCTGCCAAGAAGAATGTTCTAGAAAAAATGTGACTTTCTTTATTTCTATCACATGATTACATCTAGATATGTCAATAAGACTCGGATACTCAGCGTTAACTACTCATCTGACCGATTACAGTCTTATCAGTTCAGGAGAATTGGAATTTTTATCTCTCTTCCAAATCTCGCACTCAGAACATTCCTTCAACAACTTACAGAAAAACGAGTTTGGACAACTGAAATTGGGGAACCCTGAATCTTGTTCCGAGTACTTGGCCAGGCTTGCCCGATTACTACCGCTCCACTTCACCTCTCCTTATTTCTCTTTCCCTCTCAATCTCACTCACTCTCTACACGCGTCCTCCCTCTTTAATGGTCCTCTATTTAAAACTTTAAAACGTTATCGAGCGTATCAAATGACGCCGCCACATTACACACGTGAATAACTTGATTAGCTGTGAAAACACAGCTCATCGAAACGTAACACAATGTTCTGTACGTTTTAACTATTACACAATGGTCAATGTCACTTGTGTTAAATACCACTATATTGCGTTACCTTTACTAACTCTACATGCAGCACATCACATAACTTACGTAGACTGAGACTTGCTGCTACTTCATGCCATCTTCCACACTGGTGTTGCGTCCTGCCTCATCTAACTCTGTACTTGTACTGTACTTGTACTGTACTTGTACTGTACTTGTACTGTACTTGTACTGTACTTGTACTGTACTTGTACTGTACTTGTACTGTACTTGTACTGTACTTGTACTGTACTTGTACTGTACTTGTACTGTACTTGTACTGTACTTGTACTGTACTTGTACTGTACTT
>JH155225.1:317612-328532 GCA_000226015.1 Mnemiopsis leidyi | reverse complement strand
TGTCTCAACAAGAAGTGTGTCTCAACAAGTAGTGTGTCTCAACAAGTAGTGTGTCTCAACAAGTAGTGTGTCTCAACAAGTAGTTGTGTCTCAACAAGTAGTGTGTCTCAACAAGTAGTGTGTCTCAACAAGTAGTGTGTCTCAACAAGTAGTGTGTCTCAACAAGTAGTGTGTCTCAACAAGAAGTGTGTCTCAACAAGTAGTGTGTCTCACCAAGTAGTGTGTCTCATCAAGTTGTGTGTCTCAATAAGCGCGCGATGAACGAATTCATTATTCTTTAAACTCTTTTTTCAACTCATCCTAATTTATGAGTATGCAAATTTAGACTATGTCGAATATTCTAAATACTTTAGATGTTTTCTCCGAGGCTAGCTGTGAAATAGGCGTTTCCATCGGGAATACATCAGACATTGTATTACATCTAAGTATTCTGCAGTATCCAGTAATGGTATTTGCGAAAATCTTTCCATTTAAAGAACTCCAATTTGGTCCAGAATGCCCCACCCCGCCCCCTGGACTAATGGTTCTCCAGACGACTTGATTCAACACTCAATTTTAAATACATCCCTAATGGAGATGGATATTCCTGCTTTATGCAATGACTGAAAAAGTGAATATTTATAAAAGTGAGGCAAGACATCGGATTATTCGTTACACAATCGTTGAATTAAGCTTCGTGATGTAATTTACTTGACAAATAATGTTACTTGCCGCTCCAATCTCCACTAGTCCATTGTTTAGGTGGTCGACGCTAAAATTCCACTGACATAGTTTCATGTATTACGAATCTTAGTGGATTCCACGCGCAGTTCAAACATGTAGAAAACTCAAGCTGTATATTCACAGTACAATAGAAAGATATTTCAACTGTGGTGGTTGCTTAGAGGTGTGACCGCACTTTAGCTATATGACAAGGAGCACCCAGCACCCTTAACACCTTGTGGCGCCCTAACACCAGCCCCTGCTGTCTGTCCCTTCTTCTGCTCTCTCTATTTAGTCCACACTGAGTTTATAGGTCTCCTGTTTCGTTAACATGTACACTGATTTACTGATAGGGATCGCCGCTTTTAGCGTCATGTTTTGTTTTAGAACAGAAAATTTATACTTGGGTGTTCTAGACAATGTACAAGATTGCTTTTATCAAGTAGCCCCCACATTCAAGCTAAGTACATGTCAAATGTTTTATTTCGTCTATTCATCTGCTCTGATAGCCCATATAGAGATGAAGCGTGTCATTATTCAGCAGTCAATGATAACCTTTGTCACATAATTGTTGAACTGTCACTAGCCCCTCTGGCCTCTGTCTCTCTTTGTATCTAACTGTTAAGTAACCCAGCTGCTAAACACTGACAGTTACAATTTGGCACTCTTTAAACTTGACATGTCTTTACAGAACTGAACCTTCTGGTATCGGTAAGATAACTGTGACAGAAACAGTTCCATGTAACTTTACCCCTATTTCAGGTGACAGTGGGGTGGGTAACTGTGACAGAAACAGTTCCTTGTAACTTCACTCCTATTTCAGGTGACAGTGGGGTGGGTAACTGTGACAGAAACAGTTCAATGTAACTTCACTCCTATTTCAGGTGACAGTGAGGTGGGTAACTGTGACAGAAACAGTTCCTTGTAACTTCACCCCTATTTCAGGTGACAGTGGGGTGGGTAACTGTGACAGAAACAGTTCAATGTAACTTCACCCCTGTTTCAGGTGACAGTGGGGTGGGTAAGAGCACACTATTGTTACAGTTCACGGAAAACAGGACGTCCTCATCACAGCCTACTACTATCGGTAAGTCTGGCACTTGGCCAATTTTTTGTCGTTATTTTACTTTTTTCAACATTAATTTCATGTCAATTTCTTTAGATAGAGTTTTAGAAACAGTGACTTGATCAAAGCTTAAATTCAGATGCTAAAGTATAAGTAGAGTATATGTCCGTAAATCCGGTTATATAGCTGTACAAATTCAGACTATTTGAAGTAGCACTTGTTGCGTACTAATTAAACTGGTGTAGCATTACCGACATTACCTATACGTTATATTCAGTCTCTATACGACAGTCTCTGAGAGTGGTTTAGAAAATTCTTTTGTTGGTAACTTGTTGTTGTGGTCTGTCAACGCATTCTCATATAGATATCGTGTGTAACTGTGTACGTTCTATACAAGTAGAGGTTATTGTGAGCTGTACATTTTGAAAATCTGGGAATTAATGTAAAGCGGTTACGTGCATTACTTTGAAATTTGAGAAGGGCATGGGGTGATGCGTTGCTTTGTTTTAAAAAACCTCGGATTAGAGACATACGCACTGGGTCAGGTAGTGCGTGTTTCTATTTACAGACTCAACATGTATCATTACTGGTGTGACACAGGAACTGTGGAGACAAGATGTAGTCTCTAACAATTAACAGCACAACAATACTGTAATTGTGATATTGTTTGTCAGTGTGCACTACGTTAGTGCACTGTGCACAGTAATTGTAGAGTTAGTCTGTAGTGCATGCGGCGTTATATGTGATAATCTTTTCGATGATATTGAAAAAAGCATATTACAGTCACAGCTCTCATCACACCTTTTCTAATCACATTGCAATAAAATTTCATCTTGTTATCTCAGCTTTTTATTGTATTTAAATATTTCAGGTATTGACTACAAGAAGAGTAATCTGGTGATTGAAAACCAAGCTATTGTTCTCGATATATGGTAAGTTAAGAAAGGCTTTGAATCACACAAAGGCCCTGCAAATGGCATCTGGAGTATTCGCCATGGTTAATCGTAAAATGTTGTCAGTTTTCCTCGAATTCTGTCGAAGGACGGTCCACAGTACTCAGAACCCAACTTGACTGACATTACTATAAATGGCAAGATCAAAAAGATAAAACTAAAAAGTGATTCCTTTTAAAGCACATAATTATGAATCCTTCAGGACGTAATTTTGATTCAAAAGGCCGGTTTTCTTTTTCACCTAAAACCTAGGCAGAGAGGCTTGGCCACGTACACACACTTATTAAACCCTATAAGTTTACTGAAACAGGACGTGGTCGTATGCAATCCAACTACTTCAACATTCCTCTAGCAATACTGGGATTCTCTGCAGAAAATATATTCTTGTTTCTATCATCTATAACTTATTGTTAACTTGTTAAAGTTAACTACTTCGAGATACTGTACGTTACTATATATTCCTGAAAGTTAACGCAAAGTTACTAAAATTACCTTTCTCAGGGACACGGCGGGACAAGAACGATACAGATCTCTGACGAGGAATCATTTCCGTAATGCTCAGGTAAACATGTCCAGATAAGATACGACACGAGATACAACTTTGTTCCTGACGTAGTGTATCCGCATTGTAACCGAGATATTATCCTTCTTCTTGGCAGACTGTTTCACTTCACGTCTTATTCAGTAGACGCTAGAAATATGCGTCCGTCCAATTTTGCCGGAAGTTGCTATTATCACATACACTTGAACTTAACAGTAAGGAAACGTAGAACAGATTTGCTTACACCCTTACACCAACACCAACCTTCAAAATACGGAGGCGTCTCTCTGTCTGATATTTTCACATTTCCAAACTGCCTCATATTGGTATTGCGCGTCAGGAACACGCGGCGACAAAATCACGCTACAACGTGGTTTAACGTACGTATTTTATGCGCATTTGTAGATTGGAACATTGCTTCTTTTACATTTATCTTGCCGCCAAAGTCCAGATCTAGCTGAGTATGCATCAAACCAAATGTCAGTAAGAAACCACATACTGCTTGGAAAAAAGGCTACCGTTAAATCTCGCCTAGCTTCAGAACTAGCTCTTACTGACGGATTATCTGATTTGATGCTTATGTTGAAATAGAACTTGGCAATGGCAATGTAACGTAATCTACACGGTATACGCACTGTACGGCGACACACTGAACAGCGACAGCGACATTTCGCTATTCAGTGCGTGTCGCCATACAGTGGAGGTAACGCACTCTTTGGCGACATGTGATCCTCTCTTTACTCTCTATCGAATCATGCATTCTAAGTCTGTGACATGAGATGCGGTGGGTTGAGACCCACTGGGGGTGCCCCACAGGGATGCAATACGAGAGGAGCGATAGACCTATAGGGATGTGATCCCCTGTCCTGATTGAGTGATTCGAGATGTCAGATTCCAGTAATGTGATCCGTGAGTACAACTATAAATGTACAACCAACGTGGCTATTTCATCGCCTTGCGTTACCACGGCAACTACTTCTACAACCACACAGCGGCGTAACGATGCCCCGGCCACCCCGGCTACGCCGGGGGGCGCCAAATCGTCATAAAAAATATGGGACAATTTTGCAAGATCAACTGCGCGACTAGCAAAATCGCGTGTTTGGTTTAATAACTTCACTATTCATTTAGATTTTTCGGCCATTTTTTCACAAATTGCTTCAAGTAAGCCCTTACTTACACCAGGGGCGCCAATTAAGGGCGCATTTTCATCGCCGATGGGCGCCATATTGGCTAGACCTACTACGTTACGCTACTGCGAACCACAACTTTTCCTGGACGATGCGCTGGCAGCACCAACGTGGTTATCAACGAATATCCCTACACGAAATACAAGAGGAGACCGGACCTACATGAAGTGTGTCCTAGCCCGCAAGGGTTGCAGAGCCGAATCGTCCTAGTAAACGGTGGCTTGGTGAGCCCAGTTCCTAACCACCCCACCCACGACGTCCAGTATTCAGAGACCTACGTCCATGTGGCTAAACAGAAGTTCAGGAGGAATGCCGCCCAGACAGATAAACCAACCAAGCTCCTTGTCGCTGTGAGTTGGATGAACTTTGAAAGAAGGACGAAGCTGAACTTTCAGATAAGTTCTCTGGGGAAGCTGTGTCGACTGTCCAGACAGACCAACAGAAACTACCTTAGTACCTTACTTCTCCTCGCTCGCTAGAAGATCTCATCCTTTCTCCAGAATGCATCACGCTTCCTCTCCTTTGGGACTCTGGATATACAGCAGAGCGACGACGATCCTTCCTGTTTGGACGCTGACCACTTGGTGATAGACGGAACGTTCAAATCAGCACCTCAACTCATGATCCAGATGGTGGGAATACACGGGATTTTCGACACTTCCCCCTAGCGTATGGACTTCTTCCCGGAAAAACTCAAACTCTCTAGTCCTCCCTGAAGGTGTACAGTATGTCGCTGTTCAGTGAGCCGCTTAAGTATGTCGCTCTTCAGTGCGTGTCGCCGTACAGTGATAGAATCAATCTACACAATACACATCTGATATGTTATGCCACATGTCTGTAATAGTTAAAGAACTTTTGTTGTTAAAACACTGAATTAGGAAACAAACTTAAAAGAACATCGCCACCCTCTTTCCCTCTCAGGGGGTTGTATTGATGTACTCAGTAGACAACGAACAGTCGTATCACAGTGTGTCTCAATGGCAGGCAGACATAGAGAGATACTGTCCACCCCAAACTAGAGTCCTGATAATCGGGAACAAGTGTGATCTACCGTCCAGGGCCGTGCCGGTGGAACAAGGACTTCTCATATCTAGCCGGCTGGGAGCTCCCTTCATGGAGAGCAGTGCTAAGGAGAACGTCAATGTTAGGACGGTATGAACGTTTGAACTCATGTGTTGTTTTATTGAATTGATCCTTTCATTGAATATATGGCCCAGGATCGCCCTTTTTTGCTTGCTTTGAAATAAGTATTATAAATGTGATATTTTTCAGACGTTTCATCTTCTTGCTAAAATGATGTTGGATGAAAGAAAGAGCATGAATCAGTCAGACAAAATGGAACAGGTAAAAATCATTTGCTGTTTAATTTACTTGCTTTAACTCATGTTTATCTTTTAATGAGCTTTTTTTAACTCGTTCAATATTATGTAACTTCAGTGTATTATCATAAAATTTATTTCAGTTACTCCAAGAAAAGTTGATAAAGCTTGATAAGTGTGATTGTTGTCAAAGATCTCTGCAGAATACCTACCACCAGTGCTGTGGTTACTTCTGATCGTTTTACCGAGTGTCTCAGATAATCTTCAGAATATATCAGACCAAGTTGCTATGTTGTGTTGGTTTTGTTAAACCTAACGATTGTAAGGACTTTGACCCACATCGCTGAGAAGAGAAAATGAGATAAATGACTCTTTTCATATCACATACTCAAGATTAAAACATTTGATGTGCGATGAGTTGCCTAGCACTGTTAACAAAGCAAAAAATAAAACAAAATTGGCCGTTTCAAAACAGCCTTTCCCATTTATTTCTATGACCAAACAATTAAAAGTTATGAGAATCTATAATTTATTGATCATTGCATTACATTTTTGATGATTGTTTTACATGAAAAGTATTGATTAATTCATCTTTTTACATATTTATTGTTTTAGAATTTGGGTTGAACACATTTATTTACCAAATACCATACATGCTCGGGTTGTCACAAACACATTTTTTTTCTTGATTCAGATTTTGATTTTCTACAATAAAACATATATTTTATGAGTTGTTGAAATAATATTATTTTCAATAAAAGTATACTTTTGGTATTTTAATTATTGACGTTAAACTTAACTTGTTGTACTTGTAGATATCAATATCAACAAATATTGTAACGAATATAATGAAAATCGCTGACTTTTTACAAATGAACTCAAGTATATTAAATTCAAACTGTATTTGATAAATAGTAAATACTGAATTAAAAGAAAATACTGAATTGACAAATCGGCTAGCAAGGTAGGGATGATCTCAGTGAAGATCAAGTGGAGCGGTTCCGAGTACCCTCTCGAGCAGATACCTCTCTCCACCACCGTCAAGGAACTAAAAGATTTGATAAAGGAGCATACGGGAGTCCTGCCTGTCCGGCAGAAACTCTGTGGCATTTCTCTTAAAGGTGAGTCAATGTTATTTCAACCGGCTGTGTTGAACGTGACATGTGTTATTGATTTTAGTTAAGTTGTACATGTATGTATGTATGTAATGTATGTAATATGTATATGTACTTTTACTTGTAATGTACTTGTATATACTGTCGCCGGACTGACTGCCCCTAATGCTGACTGATGTACAACCTCGATAGTAGAAACTAGAAAGTGATAACCTGTCATCTCCTTGACCACGCGCTCCTATCACATACTTGTGAAATCTGCTTTCTCGACCCAATATATAAACACCTTACCATTTTGAATTCGAGGTTTCATGAAATTGGATTCTTAGTCTTACAAAGTACCTATACAGTTATAGTTATTGTGCACTATCTTTAAGTAGGGATAAAACAAAACCGTGCAATGTCAAGCAATTTTACTTTTAGTTGCGACATACTGCCCACAGGAGATGAGGTGATAATTTCAAATTTCCTATCTAGAAATCGAATAAAATAAACCCAGGAAAACCACCTCCCGATGAGTGCTTGTTGTCGGATCTAAAGCTGAAGAACAATCAAAAGATAATGATGATGGGGACCCGGGAAGAAGTCATTACTGAGGTAAGGTTAACATTATGTTGAAAATGAAAGCACCATTCACATTTGAAGCTAATACTACACTCAAGATGCAGTAATGTAATTATTCCGTTATATATTGAGTAATAAGCAAGAGTCAAGATGCATGTCTCCGGCGTGGTGTAGGGGCTAGCATCTGTGGCTCTCACCCACAAGACCCGGGTTCGATTCCCGGCGTCGGAACGTTTTTATCTAAATTTCTATGAACGTTTCATTGCCTTTTAGGAATAGAAGTTAGACTCTAAGACTCACCTGGTTCCATCAAACAATTATTGTATACTGCTATTCGGCACTACATTTTTATCGTCACGCCTATGAGTATAATTAATCTGCTCGCACAATCATGCTACATCGGCAAGTTAAGAGAAAGGAATGTCCGCTTATATATTCTTATATTTTAGCACATGTCTTTTGAGGTCTTCTATAAGAATAGAAAAGCCTGCAAGTACTGTGTCTCCGGCGTGGTGTAGGGGCTAGCATCTGTGGCTCTCACCCACAAGACCCGGGTTCGATTCCCGGCGTCGGAACTTTTAGATATGGAAATTAAAACATAATTAACAAGAATTGCGGCCGCTTCCAGTTCCACTGTGTCAGGCGACCGCTGAATTTCCCGTATCAATTATCATGCCGTCGCTTATTGTAATTAAAATTCGCGAAATAAGGAATCATAATACGCAACCACACGTAATTTCGCTTAATTTTCATAGTTCTGGCTCTGCACGTGTAAATACAGACGCGCGAATTAATGCAGCCGTTCAATGCATGATTTTAAAATTTCACTCTGCACGCGCATAGTTTGAACACTATCGCGCGTTCTTTTCATTGTTTTATTTCAAATATCGTGAGTCTGTATGACGTCGTCATAATTATATTGTCTGTGCTACCTTTATAATTTAATCATAGCCATACTGCGTTGTGTTTATACTAATAGCATTATGTAAGTTTGTCGTTAAATAGATTCGTACCGTGTACGGTGCTTAAAATCGTGTTACATTCATCTTTCAATCTGTCAAATTTCGACAAATTACTCAAGAAAACTAAAGTTCATAGAATTTTGATCATTTTTCTTGATGTGGGGCAAATATACATAAATTTCATAATGATTATGTATATCTGAAGTACATTCTGCGGCCTTGGGCAGTTAAAACCTATAAGTATAATCGTATTTGTATACATGATAAGTTTGATAAAGGAGCGCGGACGTACGTACGTACGTACGGACACTTTTCGAGCTAATATTCCAAACTTACGCTGTCGATCGCCAACCCTTGTTTTGTCCTTTTTGTGCACGTGCACAAAACGAACCAAAACAATCTTGCCATTTGGGCCCGAAGGGCCCAAATGGCAAGATTGTTACGGGAAAAAGATACGGGAAAAAATTATGTCAACATCAGTGCAGCCCGTGAAATCATCAATCTATTTATATCAGTGTTGTAGCTTATACAGTACATACTGTTACAAGCTACTAAATTCTTAGTGTTTGGTTTCGGTGATCCTTGTTTTTGGTATGTTATGGTGGGTATAGATCATGAACCAGATGATCTAAACAATACAAGGTCAATCTATTTATTGCATTCTGCTTTTTTAAGCTGCAACTATTTCGTGCATAAAATAACATTTAAGATACAACTTTCAGGCAACTACTGCTCCTGAGAACATGCCAGAGGTTATGGATGACTTTGAGGTACCGGAGGAAGTGATGTTGAGAATCAGCGAAAGGCCAGAAAATCTTGACAAGGTCGCCAACAGGGTCCAAAAGTACGAGTTTAAGAAGAAGTTCAACGATTTCAGGGAAGGGAAAAAGTTATTGGTGCTGGATATAGACTACACTCTTTTTGGTTAGCATTTGTTCGCTTATTCGTGGTGACTGGTAACTACTACGCATTTAAAATTTTGACCTGCGATTGCATGACTAAAGAAAAAATATGCGACTTTAGCATGGTTGAAAATTTTGACAATGAGTTTCCCTTAACAAAACAGACATTTCTAAACTTCAGATCACAAGTCGTGTGCGGAGAGAGGCGAGGAGCTGATGAGACCTGGTTTACACGAGTTTCTATCTGTAGTCTACTCGGAGTACGATATCGTCATCTGGTGTAAGTCTTGTAACTTTTCTATCTCTTTCTTTACTTCAGACAGTATATCGCTAAAGTGACTTTCATGGACCTGAGTCATTTAATATATAGAACATTGCCATTGAAAAAGTTGTATTGACATTGAGAAAGTTACCTACGTATAAAACATTTTCAATAATATAGACTATCTATGACTGCATGTCGATTGTCGTATTTCCTTTGTAGCTGCTACAAGCATGAAGTGGATAGAAGCTAAAATGGCTGAGCTGGGTGTGCTAAAGAACCCCAGTTTTAAAATAGCAATGTTTGTTGACGACGGAGCAATGATCACGGTGCAGGACGAAGAAGGGCATGTTGTCAGGTCAGCTTGTTGTGCTTGGTTTGGGCGTTTACCGCCTCCAATTTTAGAAACTGTGTATTAAACGTTAAGAAAGTGCAGGCGAATTAAAGCGTTAAAACTAAATCAGGCGAATTAAATCAATGTTTAATCAGTGTCAATTTTTACAGGTGTAAGCCGTTGGGTGTACTCTGGGGAAAGTTTCCGCAGTTTTCAGCTAAAAACTCCGTTATTTTCGACGACGTAAGGCACAACTTTCTTATGGCTCCCAAAAGTGGTCTCAAGGTAAGCCTAGAATTAGGGGAGGATAAGTTTAAATAACTCTTAACTGGTAACTTATTGAAGGTAAAGTTGATTGGTTTTCTATCCATTCATTTCGGCTCGTTCTACTACTCGTAAACCTACTTCCCGCAGATCCGAGCGTACAGGAAGGCACACAAAAACAGGGGGACCGATAGGGAGCTGCTGAAGCTAGCTCGCTACCTCATGTTGATAGCTGACAAAGACTTCACTACTCTGAACCACGACCGCTGGGAGAGGTACGGTTGTTTGTCTTGTGTGTGTGTGTACCCTGTGTGTCGGTTCAGCATTGATTGTGAAACGGTTTGTTATGGTTTATATTCTTTAAGTGTAAGTTACGTATATAGTTGGTGTAAACACTTAATATTCCAGCTCCGCTGTTGCTGGTCGTGTAAATACAGTATAGACTGATGGTTTCTGTGCTGCTTCGCTTTCAGTGCTTCGCATTTCATTTCGCTGATCTAAGGAGCTATATTTTTCTTAATCTCTTCTGTATGCTTGAAGGGCTGAGGTTCAACAGCTGGGGCTAATATGCTTTTGTTCTATTTTTATTTGATCATCACTAAATCAGTTGTTTGCTGTTTACGTTCCTGAAGTACCGCATCAATTTTCAAATTTTTTCCATCTCTTCTTTTTTTGCCGATGGCAAAAAAGTAAAGTAGATGGTTTAAAGTGGTCGGATTTTGGGGTGGTGGTAGGTAGGTAGGTAA
>JH155225.1:303809-316071 GCA_000226015.1 Mnemiopsis leidyi | reverse complement strand
TATTGTCGAGTATTAAACGATTTGGCATTCTTTGAGGTACAATTTTCGGGTATAACCGCGACATGACAGATATGATGTCAGTATATGTTATATCTTAAACACGGTCACAATTGCTTTTAACACAGGTTAATCTTATATCCGCATAGTAGTGGCTGTACAATTAAAGAGATGGAAATCTAGCGTCCGCCTGAGACCTAACCAAGCGGGCGCAATTCTTGTTTTCATGATGGCATTAATGATAATGCTTTACAAACTAAGACCGCTGTTGCTGATCTCTGTCAACGATACAACGATAGTATTACATAGTAGTATCACATAGTAGTATCACATACTAGTATCACGTACTGGTATCACATACCAGAATCATAAGCACCATCACACGAAGCATTTGGTCTCAGTTTCTAGTGATCTCCATTGTAGTAATAATTTATGTGACAGTGATTTATTAGTTTGGTTCAAACTTTGATTTGATTTCAAGTCCGCCCTTGAATTAATTTTTGGAATTTTGATTTTTAAGCACCCTTTCATTAGCTCATTAGCAATATTTTTAGCACCATTCATAGCACTAATACTATTATGTGACAGCGCGTGATTACATAAGGCAACGCCAACAGTCAACATATTATTAGTTTTTAACTTTTTAAAATAAACTTATTGCACTCTCCCGTCGCAAATAATATCCACCTCAACTTTTCTAGATATTGTGAAAAACACGGTGTAACTTTCGATGACCTTTTGGTGAACGATTCATGACATACTAGCGTCTCGTCATACTCATCGCCTGCAGAACCGTAGCCAAAGTTGGGGGATTGGTAGAATTCATAGTTGCAGCGTTTAGTTGTTTAGTTGTTTAGAGTTTAGTATAAGTCAAGGTATTGAAGTCAAGAAAACTTTATAGATCAAATCGAATTATCCTTCCAGTTTTGATATAAGTAAATTAGAAGTCTTGATAAAAGACTAACACGTGTCAGGCATTTTGATTAATTTTTAATATCAATCATTTCATCTCCAGAACAAGCTAAGGTTACACTTTGTGTAGTTTCCTTGGTTTACAGATGATTCAATTTCGCAAGTTGTGATCGTTAAAGATTTTTATCTGTTCCTTTATTTAGAGTTTGGACAGCATGCTTCAAATCTATAGTCCAGAGCTCATTAGTGTTTTATGAAATATTTATTCCTTGTTTGAAAAATAGATTTTTTTGGTACTGTTGGTATATGATTACTGCTATCGTAATTTCATATTTTTATTAATTCACATCGCTATTATTATTCCGCCAAATATTGGCTAATTGACTAAGAGGAAGTTTTTCACTTCTCCAACTCGTATTTGTAATCGTCAAATAAAAACTGGGTTCAAATTGAACTGGTAAATAAGGGAATATTAACATTCAGCATGAATTGCTCACAAAACTCAACGTCAAAATATTTGTTTATTAAGGGCATCGAGAACCATGCGATATTATTTGTGACATTATGCATTCTAATTCCGTCCATGCTATGAGTTACCAAGTTATGAAAGCTAGTGGCTCATCGCTGTCTTGAGTGCAAGTTGGCAGAGTCGTGTCCCAGTTTCCCCCGACACATCTCAGAGAGCTCGCTCCTTTTAGAGTATAGCCCGAGTCGCAATTTATAGTGGCGACCGTCCCCTCTCTCAGCTTCTTTCGGTCGAACGTGACGTCCCCATTAGCAACCGCACTACTGATGTCCCAGCAGGTCACTGGAGGATTATAGGTGACTTATCTTAATTGGGAAGAAAGTTACACTTAGCAAAGATTATAGATTTAGCAAGAGCTCTCTAGAGCTCTCTAGAGATCTCTAGTAGAGAACCTTAGATAAGACGCAGCAAGACAGCAAGTTTGCGGATGTAACCGTGGTCACCAAGTATGGAACCGTAACTAAAATTTCAGAGTCATTTTATCTACAAATATTGAAGAGAGGTGATCATAGTGATCATATTGGTACATTAACGGCATAAAATCTAGAAAGATAAGAAATTGCTTGTGACATTTTGCGTTCTATTTCTGTCCATGCTATAAGTTACCAAGTTATTAAGGCTCGTAACTGACCCCTGTTTTGAGTGCAACTTGGCAGAGTCTTGTCCCAATTTCCCCCAACACATCTCAGAGAGCTCGCTCCTTTTAGAGTATAGCCGGAGTCGCAATTTATAGTGGCGACCGTCCCTTCTGTCAGCTTCTTTCGGTCGAACGTGACGTCGCCATTAGCAACTGCACTGCTGATGTCCCAGCAGCTCACTGGAGGAGTACAGGTGACTTATCTTAATTGGGAAGAAAGTTAAACTAAGCAAAGATTATATAAAAGCTCTCCCGACTTTGTCTGACCCTTATTCGACCCTCATTGTTCGACCCTCATTCTCCGAAAAAATGTGGGAGGGTGCGAGTGATGTACAAATAATTTAATAAAAGCTCCCAATAATCTTTATACAAGACTCTACAAGACAGTAAGTTTGCTGATTCCCGTTTACAGTTTACAAATATTGAAGAGAGGTGATCATATTGGTTCATTAAAGGCATAAAATCGAGAACCAAGCGAAATTGCTTGTGACATTTTGCGTTCTATTTCTGTCCATGCTATAAGAGTATAAGTTACCCAGTGATAAAGGCTGGTAACGATCGCTGTCTTGAGTGCAAGTTGGCAGAGTCTTGTCCCACATTCCCCCGACACATCTCAGAGAGCTCGCTCCTTTTAGAGTATAGCCCGAGTCGCAATTTATTGCGGCGACCGTCCCTTCTGTCAGCTTCTTTCGGTCGAACGTGACGTCCCCATTAGCAACTGCACTGCTGATGTCCCAGCAGCTCACTGGAGGAGTACAGGTGACTTATCTTAATTGGGAAGAAAGTTACACTAAGCAAAGATTATAGATTTAATAAGAGCTCTCTAAAAAACCTTGCAAGCTTGGTTCTATATGTGGAAACTACATAAGAAATGTTATCGAGTATACCTCTAATTTAAGATGGACGTATTTTACCTACCTGCTCTGCCACAAACTCCCCTATGAATTGCAGTAAGTGAACTTTTCATCTTAAAAGCGCCAGTGTTCTTGTTTATCGTGCCGTAAATTTTGCCCCACCCAAAGTAATCCCAGTCTGTTATGTTGACATAGTTCACCGGTATAAAGTCGTCTATCCAGTTGAGGGACTCATCTTTATCAAGATCCCTAAGAGAAATTTGTAGATTATGTTTACCTCCGAAGTTTTGTTCAGATTACAGCGAATTGGAATCACCCTTCCTGTGACACCTACTCACGTCTCACATAGTAGCACATGTACTTAAACTAAACAGATCACATAGTTGAATATAGTATCGCCTAGTAACACCTAGTAACACTTAGTAACACCTAGTTAAACCTAGGAATACCTTGTGTCACCCAGTAACACCCAGTTAAACCTAGTAACACCTACTCACATAGTAGAACCTACTAACACCTAGTTAGAATTAAAACTCACTCGAGACCCATCCAAAGATAATTAAATTTGTCATCTTCCTTCACTCCTGGGTAAAGTGCGTTCACCATTGAAACTATCTGTTGGAAGGTGATTTTTGTGAGTTTAGATCGAACAAAACTGAAATACAGCCAGCGCTTTTTAGTAGCCAATGGATAAGATTGCTTCGTTGTTAAAATGAGAGTGAGTGACGTGCCTGTTCGTTGTGAGATCTAGTGGGAATACTGGCAAGAGTCCAGCCAGTTTCAGTATCCGTGTTCATCGCTAGACAGGAGTCTTTACATTCTCTACGGGTCACCAGCTTCTTGTCGCTGCAAAACGTGTACTCCATTTCTGATAAATACAATTTTAACGAAGGGGTTGTACTTGTGGCATTTTTTTTGCTCAATGGCCATAAATTTCGAATTTTCTTTCTTATCATAAATCGTTTTAAAACAACATATTGTAACCTCTCCTCCAAGTAGCAAATAGTGCAAAAGCAGTGTCGTAAACTCTGCAGGACACCAAGTGTGGGGATCCTCGTTTATAGTTTATGTAACCATGGTCACCAAACATGGTACCGTAACTGAAGTTGCAGGGTCACGGGCAAAGTCATCCTTATTTTCTATCTACAAACTTAGAAGAGAAAAGTGGTGGTGCAGAGAAAAGGTTTGGTTTTTTTGGGGGGGGGGGGGGCACACCCCTCCCTAAAAGAATATAAAAGCATGCGTTTAAATTTAAGAAACTCCTGATTCTTAATACAAATTTGATTTTACCTGGCTTTTACTCTAAGTGTAGTTTCAGTGTATCCGACCAGCAGCATGGAATGAGGTGTAGCTTGTGTAGCACAGAGAGAGTCGTCGTAAATGCCTGTTAAATTTTTTCATGGTCTCATGCAAAGTTTAAGATCGAATAAACAAGTTTTAAAGGACTTTTTGTCCTGACAATCTGTGTCTTGAAACATAAATACATAGCGTAGCGCCTTAAAAAGCAGCAAAACTAAAATGGTTTCTATAGCTCTATCAACGTACCTCCAGAATACCCGAAGATGTTGTCCGAGATGTAGGAACCAAATGCAACAGGAGAATGAACGAGTCCTCCTAGCACGGCCTCTTCTGTCTGGCTGAGCGGCAGGTAATCCTGGACCCAGATCTTTGTCATGGCGTTGTTTTTACCGCTTTCGATGTCTGCAGTCCACTTACACGGTGCATCTAAACATTGAGAGTTTATACAAGACATGTTGGTAAATTCGTCAGGTGCAATTCTTCATCCTAACGAAATATAGTCCAAGCGCCAACCGATTGAGGATTACAGATACAAATACATGCGTTCAAGAAACTTACAATCTGCAGTGTAGGGCCAGGTTGCCTCAGATAGTAAGTACTGTCTCATCAGTGTGATTTTGTAGCCCTCGTTAACCGTGCCTCCTGCACACCCGGAATAAATGAAGGTACAGTCCACAAAGTATTGCTCAGAAAACTTTATCATTTCTCCCGACAGTTTCTTAGTGAGAGCCTCCATTGTTCCAACCTGTTTTTATAGGGGTTTACATCGGTTTTACGTCGGTTTTACGTCGGTTTTACGTCGAAGGATTGATAGAACAATATGCAGTGTGTCGTCAAGATAACAGTCTTATAGTTATTGGTAATAAACATTGTATGCCACATAGCAGTCACTTGATTAGCATCTACAGAAAGTTAAATGGCAGGTAAATCTGGCATCAGACAGACTATCAAGTATCAAACAACTGTGCGAGAGTCAGAAAGACTGAGATGGCCGACCCTAAAGTGCCCTGGTACGTAAAACTTACGTTGGGAAAACTCCAGCAGGAGCCACATGCCGCCTGGTCGCCGGGCGTAGTGAGTCCCACATCCTTTTCCCACATCTCATTTACAGCCGGCAATGCCCTCTTCTTCCTCTTCTCTCTCTTCGTTACGGGATGATTTTCTATCTCTTCGTCGCTTACCATTATGTCAGACATGTTGAAGCTTCCTGCCATGATAGGCTCCATGACTATCTCGAACTCGATATCATTCTGAGATGCAAGATCATTTATGTAGAGTTTTTGATATCATTCACTGAGTCTTTAAGATCATTCACAGAGTCTTCAAGATCATTTACAAGTTTACAGAGTCTTCAAGATTATTTACAACTTTTTAAGAAGGGACTTAAAGAGAATGTTTGTTACAAGTTCAATTTGTGATTAATATACGCTTAAGATATGACAACTTTCTTTAAAAAAACTCACAAGAATGGTGTAGCCATTTAAACTCTCCAAGTGAATTTGACTTGTCGTTTCTTGGACTGATTTTACGAACTTTATAAATCTATTCCATCGTTCACTGAAAAGAAATCATTATGAATTATCAGTTGGAAAATAATGTATGGAAAAGGAATTGATCAAAACATGAACAAATAATGTAAAAGTAAAGAACAAAGTGAAGCATGTAGAAAGCAGACACTTCACTTTAAAGTGCATGGTCACCAACCGACAACTTTATCATTGTATACAATCACAAACGTTCATTAATCAGAATTAATGAATAATAGATATGAAATTAAACCAATACTCTAGAATTAAGACAGAAGTAACAATAGAAATATTAAAAGAGAACAAGTAAAACTGAGGAAACTTACAGTCTATCCTGGTCGTGGAGAGGCTGAACATTCCACCTCCGGAGGGTGTTCTGGAAGAGTTCCGGTACAGGGGGGTGGGTCAGGGACGCTAGGACACACGGCACTATCACCAGGAAACACAGCGGTTTTGTCATCAGCCTGGCGGAGTGGGGTGAGGATTGTTGTTCAGAAGTTTGAAACTGTGATAGTGGAACTAGGGATAATTCAGGTATTATCACTTATCAGCAAAGTTTCATCAAGTTGAGATAAAGTAACGAAAGTGAGTTCAGTTACAAGTTTTAAATTTAAACGCCAAAAGTTTATTATCACTTATCACTATCAGCAAAGTCTCATCAAGTTGAGATATAGTAACGAAAGTGAGTTCAGTTTTAAGCTTTAAACGCCAAAGGTTAATACCAGGGCCTAACATTTGACCACTCATAACTAGAAGAGAGTTTGGCCCTTTTATTAGACATAAATTATATCTAACAAGTCCAAAGGTAAAAGGCGGACAAGGAAAACTTTTCATTTAACGGTACTCCGTTAATTATGACACAAAAGAGCCGAGTGACATGTTTGACAATTCAATACGCTTATTCAGTCATTAAGTTCTGCGTTCCCGGCGACTTATTCAAATTGCTCAGCACAAATTACGATTAAAAGACTCTAAAGTTGGGTTTCTTAAAAAACTCTCAAGAATGGTGACATGACTGACATGGCTGAGCCGAGAGACATGGCTGGCAATTCAATAAGCTTATTCAGTCATTAAGTCTTCTTCAAAAGCCAACTATGAGAAAAACACCTCACGACCTTACGACCAGTTGTGTTCCCGGCGACTTATTCAAATTGCTCAGCACAAATTACGATTGAAAGACCCTTAAGATGGAACAAGTTCATTAAAGAAACTCACAAGAATGGGTTAACCATTTAAACTCTCCAAGTTAATTTGAGTTGTTGTTTCTTCGAATGATTTTACGGACCTATTAAATCTATTCCACTGTTCACTGAAAAGAAATCATCGTCACTTGGAAAATATTGTATATAAATGCAAGTACCTTTGATAATCATATGTGGCATATTTTAAATCAACGACATATGCCACAATATCAAATTTAGCGAAAAATGGCGAATTCGATAAATGAAAATTGCCATTTTTCGCCATACTTATCCATCGGCAATAACCCTATTTTTTGAAGTTAAGACTAGCATTAATGACAAGCGAAGAGTTTATGATTTTGATAGGGCTAATTGGGGTTACCTAAATAAGGATATACCCAGGGTTCCATGGTGATCGCTTGTACTTGTAGATCACAGTGACCCTTCCGTGCATAATACAACTTAAAAGGTGGTTTTATTTGTACCCTCACTGTAAAACTCTTCCGGACAAATTTAAGAACTGAAATGTATTTAGTCAATTTTTAGTGTGAATTGATTGTGAGCTATCTTAAATTTTAATCATGTAGTGAATATTAATATATACTTTAATGCAGGCAAGTTGGTACCCTACCCTAAGTTCATAATGATTCGGTTATTTTCGTAAGATTCTTTATGGTCTAGTTCCAACCTGTCAGCCTGAGTACCTTCAGTGGTTAACGGGTTCAAGTCGTCTTAGAAATTCCCATTCATCACTTACCAGCTCCATCATACGTTACCCTCAATGGGTAAGCCGGTAAGCAGAAACTTCTTGACAAGTCTTTTTTTATCGGACTTATAGTCTTTGAACTCCCTTCCCCTTGAGATTCGTTAACAGACAAGTCTGCGTTGGTTATATACTAAGGTAGAATCTCATTTTTTGACCTTATATAGCCACCTATAGCCAATGACGATCGCGATTCTGATCCGAACTTTTTATCATAATCTAGATATTTACCCTTATCATACCAAACCGGCCTTATACCTGAAAAGTATTTTCTCTTCTTTCTAATACTATGAGGGTGAATGTGGGGTAAAGGATTGTTTTTTAGTCATGTCGTCAAATAAGAAATTTTCTTTTTTAAGTATTATTATTTGCAATTTTAACATATTAACTCTATCATTGATTGATTTAACTCTATCATTGATTGATTTTTGAATTTCTGCAAACTGATAGGATTTATTCTGTGTAGGCTTGAATTCGTCATCATGACAAAACCCCCCTTAATGTCAGAGGTAAATAACCATAATGACATCATCACAGTCGGAACCCTCCCCCCCCACTTCATGTTAAATAAACTTTGATTTTTGGTCTTTTAATTTGCAGTAACTTTTGAAATTTTTTATACTAAGTCAGCGAAAACACAGTATTTCACTCGATTTCTGAATAAAAAAAATCGCAATTTTTATTCCAACAGTATTGGTTATATATAATAGAGCATTCACTAAGAGGAAGTTTTTTATCTTTCCACATTGTATTTTTAATTTGATTTATTGTCCAATAAAAACTAGGATTCAAATTAAACTGGTGAATAAGAAAATATTAACACTCAACATGAATGTTCAATGCTCAAAAAAAACTCAACGTCAATATTTTCTGTCAGATTCCATCAGTATTATTTAAAATTTGAAGCGTCATGATATTCATATAGCTGAAACTCAAATGGGCATTCAAAATCTTAATTTCGTTAATAATGGCAACTCTTAACATAATAACGCAAGTGCAGTGGTAAAGAAATCTTGGAAACAAATTTCTACCTCCAGCAATTTATTGTGAAAATGTCGTGCAAATATTTTTCAGCATAAATAGATCATATGATCGAAGCAGTGGGTATCATAAAATAGCGTCGTGTACAGTATACATTTACAATTCGCACAATATTTGTACATATCTACATAAAATTTATACATTTCTAAAACTGTGTTGAACACTTGACTCTGAATACATTAGATATCGGTATCATCACATTCTACCTTGTCTGGAATGTCTGTGTCGGAAGCGAGGCTCTTGGAATCGCTGTCCGCGGTAGTTGGAATCTTCTCTGCGCTTTCCTGCTAAAATCAATCTCTAATCTTAGCGATCTTATTCCGGCAGAGCAAAAAGTAATCAATGGATTTTTAATTAGATTGAGCATTCATGGTGGCTATATTGGTTTATTGAGGGCATACAATTGAGAATCATGCGTTATGATGTGATATTATGTGCTCTTTAGCTATCCATGCTATAAGTTAAACTAAGCTAATAAGGCTTTAATCATTGCCAACGTGCATATATTTATGTCTGAAAGGGTACAGATTTCAAAACTGCTCAAGTGTTCGGTAAAGTTATTCAGCTTCAGGCTCAGGCTATAGGTTCAACAAGGCGTCTTTCAGCAAGTCAGTTAAATAATCGTCTATATGCTGAAACAAGTGCATCAGCGCTGCTGATCGAGAGCTCAGCACATATTTGCTGTTCTAGCTCCTTACGTTGGAGTTGGGAAGGAGGGTGTTTGCCGCGTCTCGGTCCCCATTCTCCAGAGTATCTCCCTTCAGCACGTGAGTCAGCAGGACGAGGACTGCCGCGTTTGTCGCGGCGTTCCGCTCCGCCAGTTCCTTCATCGCCGTCAGATTGTCACTGAAAATAGTGAAACTCTTTACTTTGAGAGTTAAACCGTAAGCTATCTTTATCTACTAAAGGGTCGATATCAAGACTCCAGTCTTCGTTATTTTAAAATCCTGTTGAACTTACTTGATACTCTTAAGAAGTTGAGTTTGTTCTGCGATCTGTTCTCTTCCTGACTTCTCGACATTAGCCTTCTCCTCCGCATCACCTGCAGGACATGTTAATCAGAAATTCTAGATAAGTTAAATCAGCTTTACAAATGCTAAGGTAAAACAGCGTCAAGTGTGGAGGATTGGAGGTTATGGAAGAAATAAGGACGATAGTAAACAAGTGTAACAGTAGGACATTGAGGAGAGCATTAAAGAGACAAGCCTTCAAACATTTGCAAACCGCTAAGTGTTATAGAACTACTTCTAGTTACAAGCAAACAAACTGATAGGGCTCTTTGGCGGGTACCTCGTTTCGTCTCCCTAGCCCGAAGTGTAGTTGACACAGGACGTCGTCTGAAGCAGACACTCGGAGGAGAGCTCTTCGGGGAAGCATAGACCGCGGGAGGGGAGGCGGGGGGAGGACATGGTCTATCTTCTTCCTTGCTCCAAGTTGCAACGATTATAGGTCTCATCTTCTGTTGGCCGGTTCAGACTCACAACATGACAATATTTTCTAGAAGTGAAGGTGGGAGTGTTCAGGAAGCAGGTAGTGTCTCTCAGATTAATGAAATTGGAGACTTTGTGATCGAAAGAGGGAGTGTTACAGACGTTGAGCCTGCTGCTTGCGAGGATCACAGTACTGCTTGCGAGGACGCTGTTTAAACAAAACAAAACTACCGCTACTATTTTAACGTAGAGTCTCTACTCTACAAACGAAGTAATCTACTCAGCTCTCAGCTTTGCACACACAGACAGCCTTGTGTTATACTGATACTGTACTTGCTCTCGCTCCAAGCTATTTCTGCTCTCTCTCTCTCTCTCTCAAGCTAATGGTTGTGTATAACGAGGTAAGCGTTTTATAACGGCTCCAGGGTGCTGGCCCCTACTAACGACTGGAAAGAGGACCGACCTCCCCAGAGAATTGAGGAAACCCCACCTGCTGATTATATGCAATAATTAACCGAGATGCGGCCCGTTTGGGGGTATCTTCCAGTATCACTAATCAGCACTCTGCACAGTTTCCATGGAAACTGAAGAAGAGGTTCCGCTACATAATGCATTAGTTGTGAACTTGATCTTCCTTCCTTACGAGGTCATGTAAGATGTTGTGAAGAGGAGAAGTCAAGTCCCTCAAAGCCTTAACATGGGCAAAGTAAAAGACGGGCAGATTTTAAGAATTAAACTCCTGGAAGCCTTCTTAGCAGATTCTCCTAAGATCCGGGGAAGAGTCTTAATGTAAATCATCTATCTTACTCAGGGTCAGACAAATTATTTTAATTCTGTTTCACAGCTTGAGTGAAATGAATAATGAATCAAAGAAGTTGCCTTGTCGACGCTTGAAGCTCATTTACTCCTGTTTCACCTGTTTCACAGGCTACAAATCTTTATCTTCCTTTGCACCCACCGTGGCCATTGTGAGTAAAAGTAATTAGCCGACCCAGCGCAAAGTTTCGAGCCCTTCGGTTCCTTTCTCTCTCCACTGACCAAGCGCTAGCGATCAGTATTTTGATGTACAACCAGAAAACAGGCCAGTTCTTTAACAAAGCTATCCTGGGTTCCTGGAGTAGCGTGTATGGAGGTTGTTGGTAATTCGTCCTCTGTCATGAGTAACTCTTGCCTTCACGCGCTAAGCGCTATTGGCATTGTTAGCAGAAAACTCGGTTAATACTGCTACAACTGCAGGCTACTGAGATAGAGTAAAATAGTCGGGTTTTCAAGGAATAGACTCGCTAACGATCGCTAGTCTGGACAAATCTTTCGACAAAAGAATAAAATGTAGCATAAATAATAATAAATACTGGATACAGCGGGCAATATAGCTCTGTGTTAAAACTGTGGAGCTGAGCATGGAGGTCAATGACTCTCTAGTCTCAGACTCCAGAAACCTCGCTCTTGGTTGTCACAGCAAGTTGTATCGGTCAGAATGTCACAGTATCATAAGAAGAGTATAGTGGTACTTTAAGCCAGTAAAACTAGACCACGACCTTAAAGTTATAAAACTAGAGCAGAAAAATCAACATATTTAGCTTGCAATGTGTGAACGAATAACTCACGAGTTAGAACGATAATACGCAAACTGATACAGAAATCAAAAATTCACACGGTTCAAAAACGTTTAAAACTCACATTCGATATAGGCTGGCACAGCTGGAGCTTTAGGATGAGACATCCCTGTGTACACTGCGTTCAGATGCTTGGCTAGATCTGTGTCTCCCAGCGTTAGATGGAGCTGGTCGTGGTGCGGGCCCGAACATACCTTCCTCTTGAAGAGCCTGTAATGTAGTGTAGTGTAGTGTAGTGTAGTGTAGTGTAGTGTAGTGTAGTGTAGTGTAGTGTAGTGTAGTGTAGTGTAGTGTGTAGTGTAGTGTAGTGTAGTGTAGAGTAGCGTAGTGTAGTGTAGTGTAGTGTAGTGCAGTGGAGTGTAGTGTTGTGTAGTGTAGTGTAGTGTAGTGTAGTGAGTGTAGTGTAGTGTAGTGTAGTGTAGTGTAGTGCAGTGTAGTGTAGTGTAGTGTAGTTGTAGTGTAGTTAAGTGTAATGTAGTG
>JH155225.1:293517-303799 GCA_000226015.1 Mnemiopsis leidyi | reverse complement strand
AGTGTAGTGTAGTGTAGTACAGTGTAGTGTAGTGTAATGTAGTGTAGTGTAGTGTAGTGTAGTGTAGTGTAGTGCAGTGTAGTGTAGTGTAGTGTAGTGTAGTGTAGTGTAGTGTAGTGTAGTGTAGTGTAGTGTAGTATAGTGTTATAGTGTAGTGTAGTGTAGTGTAGTGTAGTGTAGTATAGTGTAGTGTAGTGTAGTGTAGTGTAGTGTAGTGTAGTGTAGTGTAGTGTAGTGTAGTGTAGTGTAGTGTAGTGTAGTGTAGTGTAGTGTAGTGTAGTGTAGTGTAGTGTAGTGTAGTGTAGTGTATTGTAGTGTAGTGTAGTGTAGTGTAGTGTAGTGTCGTAGTAGTATAGTGTGTAAGTTTTCTCAGAAATTAACTAATATAAGCATTCTACGACAAGAAACTTAGAAATGTTAATGAATGATAATTATTTACCTTAAATTGAAAGTGGCCGATGACATACAGTCAAACTTTAAGATATCAACTGGGTTAAGGCAAATACAAATAGAGCAAATATAAATAAAGTTCTCATCTGCAGAGGTACGATGCTCTAACGTTGTTAAACTTGTCTGAACTTTTAAATCTAAAACGTAACAGCTCAATGCACTGGGTGCCTTTTGTTTGCTTGATCTCATGAGTAGGATTAATGCTGGATTTGAGTTCGTGACATCTGACGTTTATGGTCATTTCCTCAAATTAGGTGTTCAATTATGTGATTTAAAAAGTTTCCTTGTACTTCCACTACGCTGGAGATAGTTACGACCTTGTAAGCAGGTAAATATTGCAAATTCAAGAGGTAGGCAACGTAAAATGCTATGAAATTTTGAATAGGTACACAATATTATAAAATCATTAAACGTTTCACCTGGACGTTATACCGTAAATCGTTTTACCTGGATATTATATTTATACCATGTAGTTACTTAGCAAGTGAGTGTGAGGAACCAAACTTAAAAGGAACAAGTTATGACGATTAGAGCGAAACATGAACTATACTTGCTGGTTGATATTGTACTCTGGAAAGTTGAATAAGTAGTTGAGTACCTGTTGGCGGATCTGTCACATTGGTATCTCTCAATCAGCTGGTACATCTTATCCCAGCATTGGTGTGGAGTCCGGTGTTTAAACCTCTTCGAGAAGTTTCGAGACAGCAGCTGTGTGAGCTTAGATTTAGTGACACGGTTTCGGCAATTTGTCACTTTAGTTCAGCAAGTTTTTGAAAATCACATATCCTACAGCTGTATGAAGATCCTTGTTACAACTTTACAAATGGTAAAGTGGTTCATTTATTAACCTGAAAGTCGATATGATCGTCCCCGAATTCATCAATCTGTAGCCGGTATAGATCAATCAGGTGAACCACCTCTTCGTTGTCCCATGGACCCATTTTAGCTTCACTGAAAGAAAAGTGTTACCATTAGAACCCTCTTGTTCGTCATATGAGTAATTCGAATTAGAAAACATACGTCTCAAAAAGATGCTTATTGCTGCGTAATGTTCATGTTAAAGGAACAAGTTTGAATGAATTCCCATGTTTTATCCTTGCAGCTATTCGGTCTGCTAGCTAATTCAATTTTGATGTAGCAAAGCCATTCATATTCCTGCCATTTTTTATTCAAAACAAGTAGGCGGATTACTATATGCAAATCAGTGATTTAAGGAAACTGTTGTTTGTTTTCTAGCGATGTTCTTACAGCAATGTTTCCAAATCTCCTTTCGTTTCAAGAGCTGGTTTGTTTTGAACAACCACAGCCTTTTTTACTCTTCGGAATATTAAGTAAACGTGAAACAAATTTATGTGCTTATTTGAGAACAACAAAAAAAGTAGCTGAAACACAAACAAAATACTCAGAATGAAAAATCTGTTCGAAAGCGAACCAAGTCTGACCTATCTAAACGTTTCTGACATAAAGCTTAGAAGGAGAACTGGTATGAGACTTACAGAATGGGGGGAGGAGTAGGAGGAGGAGTGGGAGAGGGAGGGAGTGGCTCAGGAACTGGTGGCTTTATTTCAGAACCCGCCCACTTCCCAACCAGTCTCTTCTTCCAGTTGCCTAGCTGCTCTGTGAGTGTCGCGTCGTTCCTATAGCAACAAGTTTACAATGACTACACCACTACACGGACATAGTACGTTTGATCTGGTTATTCAGGGGATACCTACCTAGCTTGAATGTAGATCAGGCACCATGAACACTGACTAATAATTGTAATGAGGGATGTACGATTGTACGAGCTATTTGCAGTCCTGCCGGCTGCCCAGACTCAATATAGCTCTCTCGTAAAGTGTACGAGACTCTTCGACTCCGACTTATTTTCATGTCATAATGTAACTTTCAATACGGGAATGTTCACCTCAGAGCTCCGAGTCCGCGATTGTTGATTATGTTGATCAGCCCATCCTTAGCGGCCTTTTCTTCTTTGGTTAGAGGTCCGTGAGCAGGGTCAAAGAGTCCAGCAATGTCATTATATCGCATACTGTGGGCTAGCTGAAGAACATAGCTCCTTAATCTATTATCCTATAATGATACATCGTTCTTAGGATAATGTACTGATGTGGACCATACTCATTAAAATTCACGCGAACGTGCATGAAAGGAACATCAGACAGGTGGTAAAATCAAAATTTTGCCAGATATTATGTATTTTACGAATTTAACGAAAGGTTTTTGTTCAAACCTCGAGAGCTACAATCTGAGGGTGAGGAAGTCCCATCTCGGCACATTTCCTGCCAACGTTGTAGACGTTGTTTAGAGCCTGCATCACATCTTTCATGTCTACTAGATCACTTACAGTGCACGTGTCCGTCACTCCAAAATTCTTGCTCCACCTGGAGGATTTTGTTAGGATATCAGGGTGGTGGCAACGCTTTGCGTTTTGCGACTGATTAATACACTCCCACCAACACTGTTTTGGAGATCAGAATTCAGAAATACGCGCATGTTGGATTATTTGAGTCTTTAAAAAAGTATACTAAGACCCAACCTGTTTTGAATTACCTAATGAAAGTTTCAATGTTAATCCTCGCGAAGAACACACTGTTGCCAATATTTTCCCTAAAATGAACCAGCTTGAAGGACTCTCCAAATCTTTCACACCTCAGTTTACTGATCGCATTTACCAGTCTGCAGAGAACGATCCCATCTTGCATACACTGGAGGAGCAAGGTTACAATAACTCATATCTGACATGACATAAATTGGTTAGAAACTGAATGTAACACGAAATATTGAAAATTGATTTCAAGGCTAACTGTGAGTACTGAGTATTGGACTATTTTTTACGGTATCTTCAAGACTTCACCCGATACAATTCCCAATGATTGTGTGAGAACAATTACAATTAATTAGAACAGATCGATCTTACGTTTTAAAAGCCAACTTTCTGCACGTGCAGGCGTTTTATAATGATTGAACTTTGCTTCGTTAAATTCCTGTATGCACCGCAACGTCAGTTTTATAAACCTAGATTGATCTGTATTATTATTTGTATCTTGCCAGACCGCGATATCTCTAAATATATATCTTGAAATCAGTCTCATCCTCACTTATCATTCTCGCAAGTCGTAATAAAGGTCTCTATGTTAGATACATGAAGATGGTAAAGTTGCTATGTGAGATACACTAAGACACAAAGGTCACTATGTTCAATAAACTAATATACTAAAGTTGCTATGTTAAATACACTAAGACACTAATGTCATACTCGCTATGTTAAATACACTAAGACACAAAGGTAGCTATGTTAAATACACTCAGATAATTTAAATAAAATAAATATCTGTTCACTATGCTAAATTCACTTAGATAATTAAAATTAAGGTAACTAAGGTTATTTATGTAACTATGTTGAATTAAGGTAACTAAGGTTATTCAGGTAACTATGTTGAATTAAGGTAACTAAGGTAATTCAGGTCACTATATGCTAAGATACGCACCATGACAAACTGCTCAATCTCCAGACAGGACTGTGTCTGCTCGGCTACCCAGTGACACAGGTCTACCGCTAGAGGGATGTACTCAACGTCAATAACAGAAGAGAGAAGTGTCCCGGGCGTAGCTTTGTTCTGGGATCTGATCTTCTCCCCTCCATCTGGGAAGAGATAGTCAGAAAATGTGAATAGAACTGTCTTGTTCTATCAGAGTTGTGATCAGGACTAGTAGACGACATTTTAAATAACGTTTTTGGGTTTTCTCACTTTATGAATAACAAATAATCTCTATTTAGGTATGAGTAATTTCTGTCACATAAGACTTGATTCGTCGGTACGGTTTTCAAGTCGATGAAATAGGATCCACGTCATAACCATTATTCCATCGCCAGAATGTTTTTCTATTAGTCACTCAAATAGGTATCCAGCTTTGAGCTTTTCCTATCGGCAAGTGTATAGTCTAGTCAAGTTTTTTAATATCCGATAGTTGCTGTTCATTGAAAAATATTTTTGTTTCCCAAACCTGATCTCGGAATTCCGGAAATCCCTTCGTTGGATCCTTGACGAGAAATTTTCCTAGTCATCCCCGTATTGGGAACCATGACGGTCCCGTTTGCATGGCTAGTCCTCGACCGCCGTCTACTCATATCTACTCTAGTTGTTCTCTATTCGAAACTTTGTTATTATGTCCTCGAAAGTCTAAAAATTTTAATCTCATATTGTTGTTATTTTTCTGCTCATCTAATTGACGGAAGTACACTAAAACGGCAGCACAATATAATAAGAACAAGGCAAGGTTAATGGTCAGGATATTGCCCAGCTTGGATTTAAAGTCAGTTATCTCTGGATATGGACCAGAGTAATTCAACCAAACAAAAGGCGTATCTAATGACTGGGATACGCCGCTGTATGGACTCGTGACTTGCGCAAAACTTCACTTTTTCCTGATTTCAGTGGCATCACTATTCCACGAAACTCGAAGTGGTCAATGTTTATGTACATATACGGATACAGACAAACCCCATGACCAGGTAGATTTGCAAAGCTCAAGATATGATTAAGAAAAGTCAGCCACAGGATCGGCTAAGGCCTAAGACCTAGATTCTAGACAGATTAACTTGGTATTTTGGCTGCAACTGAAAAACTAGGTTATGCGAATAACGGCACCTGATCCTAAGAAATTACGGCTGTCCAAGAATGACGGCCCAAGAATGACTGGCTGAACGGCTGCTGTGTCATAGAGTTTATGTCGTTGTTTATTAATTATCTGCATGATGCTGGAGACTTAACTACTGAGCTGATTAACGCAGGGTAGAATTAAATGTCATTTATTTTTAGGTCAAAGTAGGGTTAATTGAAACATTACTCATGAGGCAGTTTGATATCAAACACTAAACAGCTTCAACACTTCATGTCTCGACTTAATGACAATTAAGCAAAAAACATAAATATTATTTTTGCTTTCTACGCGTTTGTATCGACCAACAAATCATTTTAATCCTAAGTTGCACTTATTATACCGCTTATATAGCTAGATCGGTAACAAATATACATTTTTTCTACAAGCCAAATCACAAATTATCTTCACAAAAGTTTGAAATCCGAGTAACCTAATGTTTACCACCAAACAATTAACATCTGGCACTGCACAACGTCCTAAAATAACCTGAAAATAGCAACAATTGAAACGACCACCTCAAGCAAGATCCGTTACAGAAGTAGTTCCTCTAAGTAGCTAATAGTTAGAGACAGAGGGCCGTTTATCGATAACCAACCAGTTACTACCTGTTAGACAACGAAGTGGTCTCTGTCTATGGTCGGACCTAGCAGAGAACATTCTATATAGAGCCAACTTATTATCTGTTTATCTTATTATAGACCTGTGTTATACACGGTAAAGTATAATACACTCAAGCTAAAACTTGATCCAGGTCCTTGTGTGTAGGCTCTAAAGTCTAAATACTCGAAATAAGGCTGACTGACGTCTGTTTGCAGGAAAAGCCCTTATATTATCAAATATTATTGCGTGTAGCAAAAGCACGAAGTTAAAACCACTATTTGCTCTATTTGGTATGAACTAAGTAATCTGTCCAAGTGAAGACCGACTGCCGCTACACTGCCGCCAAACTGTCTACAGTAGAATAAACGTATACAGTAACAGAAGATAGTCCAGCTGTCCACTATTGGAGCTATAATGCAGACACAGCTAGAGCAAATAATCCAGCTCCCAGCTGAGAAGTCTTTCCACGGTACCATAAAGCGAGGTGTAAGAGTATTGACTTTATTCAGGGATCTTCCATTGAGTAGACCAAGGACCTTGGACTCGTTATTATGAATTTAGCCATCCAGGCTCCGAGCCTGAACCTGGTCCCATCCTGAAACATCTAGTCTCACTGCACACATGCTCCATGTATTTCGACTACGGTGAATTAAATATCGTTAGCATGGCCGAGGCCTGGTGTGCACATAATGCTATATATAGTACTATAACACACGATTCTAGCTGATCTGCTGCAAGGAAAATGATGAGCTCCCTCTCTCACTCTCTTTTATTTTCTCATAGTGAGCCTAGCGCTGCGGTGACGCATGTTATCAGTCGACAAATCGATGGATTTGCATGTTTAGAGTGTGTGAAAAGTAAAGCTCGCTTCTCTGTATCTCTTATAACTTTATAAGGACAGCTGGATTATATGAAGCTAAGAAGTAGGATGTAAAGAGTTAGGAGCATCATTTTGTGTGGTATGTAAAAGGTTTATAGTGATAAAGGCCTTATATTATGATATCTGTTTGAATAACCTCAACAAGCTTGCACAGCTGAAATCCTAGGTAAAGACGGATAGAACACCATGGATAAAACACCAGGGTTATACCCAGGGTTATAGCTATGGTGACTGTAAATATAGCACTCAGTTCAACAGGGGAGGTTGTATTTGTGTTGAGTAAAACTGTGGAAATCTAACAAATTCATAAGTTTATAGCACAGCCTATATCTAATATCTTCTATGAGAGTTGAGAGTGAGTTGACAAAATTTAAATAAAAGAGTTTTTCATACGAAAACTTTTGTTGAAATTTTCACCTACCACCATTGAAAACATCATTCAGTTTGCTCTTGCTCCCAGCTTTCCTTATTCCAGTTCCATTGATGCTTCCTTTGGGTGAGGGTCCTTTTCCACCTGAATTTGGGATGCCCTTGACTTTGTTTTCTTTAGTTCCCTTAGCGGTCATTTCACCTAAAATCCAATATTTGATTATGTGGTCTTTTTGCTTAAAAAACAAATGACTGGCTAATTGTTCATCATGCGACATAAAATGTTTGGCATCCTATGAGAAAAATCCTGCTTGAGATTGACATCAACAAGGGTAGCTTGAAAAGGGAAAAAACTGAAGAACTTTGCAGTGCTATAAACAACGTTTCTAGACAAAAGACAAAGCTAAACACATCATCACAGATTTACAGACAGCATTACTGATAAGTTGAGGAGTTGAAAAAACACCGGATTGATCCCCATTTCGGTGTCGGATGTGTTTACGTTTTTGTAAACATTTTGTATCAAAATTCAAAACAAGATTCAAAGGACGGAGACATGTTTATATTACTGAGACTACGAGTCCCTGACAGAAACTGATAAATACACGAATGACTACAGACTATCGGGAGGAACAATATAACAAAAACGACTAATGACAATAAAGGATTAACTCCGTAAGGTAAAAGAGGAATATACCTAAACGAACAAGACCAAGATAAAGTTTGCTCCACTCTAGAAAAGTAGACAGGTGCTAACGGCAACAAACACACTTTGCACGTGCACTGCAGAGAGCGCGCAGTGTTATACAGCTACCAGACCACAGCTCGTTAACACATTAAAGTCCAGGGAGTCCCTGCATCCTGGTGCCGGTCCAAGAAGCAATGCTTGTACATAGCTAGTACACGTCTGATTGTCCAGGCTAACTGTGCTCCAAGCTGCTTCTACTTACTCCATTTGTCCACTTCCAAGGGTCTCCCACTCATGCCCAGATCTTCGCTCATGACCAGGTAACGGCGTACAAAAAGAACTGTCTTAAGAACGGTGCTAGTATTCCCTGTTCGGTTCGAGAAAAAAGTATGGTTTATTCAAACTGCGGAGAAAACACGCGCTAGGCTTGATGTGAAAACGTAGGGTATTGGATGGCCTTACACTTACAGAGACGCTTTATTCTGTAAACAATTACGCGGAATGCAGTTCTAAGACAACTGAGTTTCCTACAGTCCTCATTAAATCATTATGTAACTTTAATCTCCCAGATGTACGGCTAAAATTAGGCGATGGCTAAAATGCAAACCCTAGAAACTGTAATCTTAACCAACTTCCTTATAATAGACCGCACGAGCTGTTGTGATTAGATATCAAACCACAGCGATCAATGCTAATATAAAAGTTTAAAATATCAATACAAAAAGAATGTAGTCTTGTCCAATAAGACCCTTATGAATATACTCACGAAAGCAGGATAGATACTCCGACATTGCACCTGAAGAGATGAGAGGAGAAGAATTTTGTGAAGCACGCAAATTAGACTATGACAAGATTGTCATTATGACCTGTCGTATGAGTAAGGCGTCACTGATCACCTGCGTTCGACTAAGGGACATGTTTTGTATCAAGGATATGATGGCTATGATGTAAGCTTCAACATGATGCATTTTTCTATGGCCATGGTGATTGTATGCAATCGATTTGTAGTTCGCGCGTAGATGTTGGGGCGTTGATCATTGATGGTAAATTCTGACAACTCTAAGAATAAGATTCTTACCTCCTACTTCTGCTTCATTTTCACGTGCTTAGATATGTGTTACTATTATGATTATTGTATCATTGAATGACGAATCTGCACATGACTGACGTGACGTAGAACCAACAAATAGACCTCATTCAGGACAGTTGCAAGTTTATTTGTAAGTTCACTATTCACATTATCTGTAATGAATTTTACTATTAATTGGAATTAGAGCCCTGCCAGCATCTAAAGATAACTTACAGAAGTGTAAACCCACTATTATATAAATTTTGAGTGCCATTAACAGTGGGTGAAAGAATGTGGAATATAGCTATTATACTATTGAATCTTGAAGAAAACCGAAGCAATTTTAATCACTTTTATTGAGGAAACAAACCACCTGTAATTTAGTATTTGCAGTTAAATGCTTTCCGCTTACTGAGTTGCTGGGTCTTGCTAGCACTTCTCCTTCTCCACTAATCTTCATTTCTTAGACTTAGCACCATCATCAGATTCGAATCTCCGTCAATTTCGAACATTCTGGTTGTCATAACAACGCAAAACTCCACGGCGACTGCAACTTCCACATCACCCTGACAACAAGATCACCACCAGAATCCCACCATGTCGAGCGCAGCAGTTGCTTCCACGTCCATGTTATCATGTGAAGATAGTTCCGATATCCGGACCTCTGCCGGGATAGGGATGATTTCTCCAGCTGTTAGGAGACTACAAGGGGGAAATCTGGAGATGGACTTAGAGAGAGCGGGTGATAGATCGAGATCTTATTCTCTGGAGAGCAGATATTCTTCCAGGTTTGGGCTATGTGTCACAAAATGTATGTCTTTTTGTTAGTTGTTTGTGGTTAGTTGTTGGCTTGTCTGTTTTAAGGTGCTGAGTCTGTGTATTTTGTTGGCTTATCGTTGTCATAAGTCATGCTCGTGCAATTTCGAGCAAGTATTGTAGATTATAGCGCTGGCAAGCGCGACCGGGGAAAAAACTTCCGCCGCACTTGCCAGGGCCCAACAAACAAAGCCCCCTTTGCCTCGGCCAAGGAGGGGCCGAAGGCCCCGACGCAGGCCCGTTACCGGAGGAGGGGGCCGAAGGCCCCCGACGACTCGGCCGAACAAGCGCCCCTCTCGGAAAAAGTTTTCAACGAAAGTTGAAAAACTTGCCAGCGCTATTATACACGATTACGTAAAACTCAAAACTTGGCTATCCAGAAAACCACTTTAAAACTTAAAACTTTGCAGTTTTTGTCTTGAGTATGTATCTACGTGATCCTGAAAATTTCAAGTCTCTATCTTTTAAGGTGCGTCTGTAGTAACGTCTTAAAAAATGCATTTTTTCAGTAATTTTCGTCTGATCTATATATATATATATATATATACAGGGGATAGACGCTTGGGGACGGGAAAACGGGGGGTCAGTTTCTGATCGCAATAGAAAAAGATAGAGACTTGAACAGCACGGTCGTTTTGAAGATAATCGATTAAATTGTGCACTAGCGAAGCCCGTATTTTTGATTTAGCCCTTTAAAATCGTCTTATGACTGTCCTAAGTTGGTCTATTTTTTCGATTTTGGCGTTGT
>JH155225.1:278141-292487 GCA_000226015.1 Mnemiopsis leidyi | reverse complement strand
TATCAACATCTTACTCATGTGCATTGTGGCAGTTCCTCTATCTCTCTCTTTAGTTACGACTAACGAAGCGCTACAGGCGTAAATAAGGTAATAAATTATTCTCGTATCAATTAACCTGTAACATACCAGATCGTTGGCTTTTATGAAAATTTCGTGCCAGCTCGTTCCGTGGCATATGGCAAATAATTTTTGATGCTCGACCAAAATTGCTCCAAATATGCAATCATCAATTAAGGTAGATTAACCGCTAATCATCGCCAGTAACCGGTCACTGATTTCAGACAGGTAATCAGAGCTTTCACCTTGTTTAGCCAACAAATTTGTTTAACATCGTTAACTCCCACGTCGTTACAATGCATGTACTCCGAGAAAATCGAACGTTTTTCATTTGAGGTTCACGTTTATTATAAGGGTAAAGTTTAGGACACTTCTTGTTGACACCACTTCGTGGACACCACTACAACATGGTAAATGTGGCAAGTTCAAGTAGTCCTGGTGGTTGCCAGACAGAGGCTAAATGTTGGACTGGGTATAATACCACAAACAAGTAAGTGCTAAACGTACCAGGGTGCACTGTGCGTTGAGTGTACTGCATGTAATCTACACAATATTTGTCTGTTGTACCCCGTAGTAGTATTTATAACTTTTACTATTAGTTTTTGTGCATATTTGCCTTTTAAGCAGCTCGTTTCATCGTTGACAGTTAACCGTAGTAGTCTGAATGTCCGTTCTTTCGTAAAACTGTTGTTTGTTTAGACTGAAGTTGTCTTCCTATGTAGAAATTAAAAACCCTGTTAGAATTGACTTTCACTGATCAGTAATCAGTATACTGTCATATGACAAGCTCCTTAGAACAAGCCTGCTAACTATATCCCCTGTAGGACAGAGCACTCTGACCAGATGTCAGACAGGTTCTCAGTTCAAGCAGGACTGAGCTGCACTGTCGGAGCTGCTCTGGAAAAGGTAGACGGCTGCTCCATGAGAAAGAAGAGATTCTGGAGACCCAGCCCCAGAGAACAAAGAGAGTTCCTCTTCAACCCTGACAAAAGGTAGGCTGTTGAGTGTAAGACACAATAATGTGTCTTTCATCTGATTTTTCCGACATATTTTGCTCGACAAAATCGATAGAGATGATGAGCTTTTTATTCATTTTTTATGTTATTGACCCAGGCCAGGAGTATTGAGCACCTGAGTTTACAAAAGTTACGAAAGGACTATTCTGTTGAATCCACGCTGCCTAGATTAGTACCGCGTACATTAAAATCTGCAGAAGTGGGGGTTATCAAATTCCACTCTAACGAGCCGATCTTGTAATCCAGTAGCTGCCATATTGCCCTTTAAGTGAAAGATAATGACAAGGAAGCTCTCTGAACTGATGCTAAGGATGGAACATTATATCGGTAACGGGCAGAAATCCTCTTCGACCGACAAGCATGTTTCTGTTTGCCAAAACATTTTTCAAACAACTTCACAAGAAGACGAGAGGTTTGGGTTTCTTTAAATGCTGCTGTTTCAAAAAAGAGAAGGCTAACGCAAGCTTTTGTATACCGCTTCATCTTATTGGTTTCCGAAAGTTTTGCCCTTCGTAAATCTGGAATGGTCTAGAAACAGATCTCAATTCCTAATCCTCAATTATCTTTAAAAGCTTCTAGTTTTTTGTTTTTAACCTGAAAAATCCCATGCCTATTGCTGTATTGATTTAGTTGCCAATCATGTCACGGTCCATGTCACATCAGTGATTGGGGGCATTATGCCGAATAAGAAGTTTGATCGCTTGATAGTTGATGTATTCACTCAAGCGAGTATTACATCGCTCTTTATATATATATACTGGCGTCATGTCGTTTTAGCTGATTAGTCGCATTGTTTATCGTCAAAAAGACGAACTTCTGCGAGCAATTTCCCTCCGTAACTCCGTCTTATAATTCTGCATTTTCCCCAACTTGTGTCTCGTGAGCTCAGACGGTCAGGTTAACGTTAACCCACCTTCTGCAACCATGGTCAGGAAGTTCTGTAAGACTCGGTATGCAAAGCAACTGTCTGATGAGCTGAGACTGATAGAAACTCCCTTCAACATGAACAAAATATACCTCCACAGTCTCCAGGCGGACCAAGATTCATCAACCTCTCCCAGCCCCTTACCGACAAGATCCGATAATCTGCGATCAGGACGAAGATCGTGCATAACAGCACCTTCTTTCGACATCAACGACCGAAACACCCGATTAAGAAACCGTCACACAAACCCCCTTACCAACAAAGTACGTCGACTAAGAAACGGTTTGGTACCTTTGTTGCCGAAACCCTCATTAAGTCGTCCCTATCACTGCAGACCAGGAGGAGGAAGAGGAGCCCACAACCGGACGATAAGTCCCATCTTGAGTAGGGGATCGCTCAGCTCCTGCAGTGAAGGAGGACAAGCTAGCTCCATCAGCTGGGAAGGGACTCCTGCTTCCGAGCCTGAGTTCAAGGTTCGTCCTCTTTTAACGTATGTGTACTGTGTGTTATCTTTACTCGACTTAATGATGACTTTGGAGTGTCACTTACACGCAATGTGGCAATTTCTTTCTTTTGTAAAACAATAAAAGAGGAGAAGTATAATGTGTGCACTAAGTTCACAGAACAGTGTCACGCTCAATATTTTCCTCATCTTAACAGCTACTTGACATTAATACACAATAAATTTGTTGTATTTAGATGTTAAAGTCAATTTACTTCGTTTTCTGTCCAATCATCAAATCTCACTCATATCAGACTCTTATATTTACAGGTATTTAACGTAAGCGGATCTTACTTCATGATCGAAACAGACATTTTCGCCCGGTACCCGGACACTTTACTAGGATCTCACCGTCTGGAGCAGTTTTACCGGCCAAACAGGGACGAGTACTTTATCGAGCACAACAAGTACGTCTTCCCGGCTGTGTTGAGGTTCTACACCCACCAGGAGGAGCTGATCTGCCCTCCCTGCATCCCTAAAGATACCTTCGAGGTGAGATTGCAACTAAGCAACTCTGAGTTTATAATTGTTTCTTCGTATTTTCCGCCACTAATGAAACCTGTTTATCAGAAGCTTTTAATTCAATGTTGCGTAGGCAATCGTAGACGCGCGTACACAGTTGCAATAATAGTTCTTGATTTTTTAGCCGTCTACCTCGTCCCCCAGCCCGCTAAACCTTGAGGCATGACCCCTTTAAGATGAATGTTTTCAGGAGTGCTTGGAGTTTTACGAACTGTCTGCCTACCACCAGGGACTCAAGTCGGCAATAAAACCCGGCCAGGAGGAGTTGGAACCCAAGAACTGGAAGGAAAAACTTTCGTACACCCTTCAGTTTCCCTATTATTCGTTCACTGCTAAAGTCTATGCGATATTTGATATAATGGTCATCATTTTGAGGTGGTGTATGCGAATTTAAAATTGGCTAAAAATGTTGACCAGTTGATTTGTTGGATATCAGGAAACTTAGTTTGGTGATTTCACTTGTGTCCTATGACTGATAAATCAGAGACCACTTTGACTTTCTAATTTCTTGAATATTTGATGAGTGACAGCACTGTAACCCTTTTTCTTCCCAGTACAATAACTCTGGTCCTGGAGTCTATACCAGAATTGACCCGTTATCAGTCTTTTAACTCGGTTAGATATTCTACTCAGTTTGTCATTTCCTCCTTGTTTTAAGTTTAACATTGGATTGATCTGACTTACGTTCCTAGACCTACTCCCCAGGAGAGTTAATATTTTAGATATTTTATGTGTTTAACTACATTTTTCTTGAAATCTTATCATCTATTTATTCAGGTAGCAGAAATTATTGAAGCCTGTGTAAACGTCTACTTCACCGTCCAAGCTGTCCTGCTGCTTTCTGTCTTCCCCTCATGGAAGGACTATTTCAAGAATCCACTCCACTGGATTGACATTGTCTCCATCTTACCTTTCTACCTTCGTGTTGCAGCCGGGTCTTACTTCAATCAGGTATGTAAGCTATAGTTGTTTTAACATCTCGGCCAGCTATACATAACATCTTTCATCCCTTTTTAGGCGTTTCAAGTAAATTTTTCAAGTCAATTTTCCCACGATATCCTAGGTTGGGGGTTTCAGAGTGTTACGTCTTATCCGCCTCCTGCGTGTAATGAAACTGTTCCGACACTCCCGCGGTAGCCAGACCATGATCACGTTCCTCTTTGCTTCCCTCCCTGAAATCATGCTTCTCCTCCTCATGTGGAGTATCGGACTCCTCCTCTTCGGGCCCCTCATCTTCTTCATCGAGCATGCTCACGGTGAAAACGACTTCAAGTCCGCCTTTTCTGGCATGTGGTTTTGTGTGGTTACCATAGGAACTGTAGGGTATGGAGATCTGAGTCCTGCGAGTAATCTGGGGAAGTTTGTGTCAGCTCTCTACACCATCCTGAACTTAACGATCATGACTATTCCTATATCCATCATTATCACTAAGTTTAGCAGGTCCATGCGACTTGCCAAGAAGTGAAGAACACTGAACTGTGAACTGTACTGTGTCAAATTGGTTGTGTCGGTTGTTCTGATTAACATAGAACTTATGGTTAATTATATCATAATCATCTCACGTCATAAGACCATCTCGGTCCTGCATGATTGATCATTCGAATTCTTTCTTTCTATTTCTACAGTGTCTTACTGTCTTTTAGAGTTCAACTGTAAAATTGTAACGCAGTATATATTTCCGTGTTTCGAGTGCCTGAGTGATAACAAACTGAAAACTTGTTCAACATTTAAGTTTTTACAGTGTACCGTAAAACTGGGTATATTTCCTCGTGTCTCTGAAATCAATCTCGTGCCATAACATTTGAAACAAATTGTTTCTTTTCTTCCTGATTGTGACAGTATTATGGAAATACGCCAGAATTAATTTACTCCCACTACTTTTGGATGAGTTCAAAATTGTCATTCAATTAGTGTTGTGCCACTAAATTTCACCACTATAAGCTACAACAAAATTACGAAATTTTAGCGGCTTGTGATAAAGATATCGTCAACTTGAAAGAGTTAAGCGGTGACCAACGTCCTTCTATGACCTAATCACGGACCAACAGGCTACATAGATACAAACTGTGCAGACTATAAGGGCAGCTGCATACGACCAAGTTACCCGCCAGTTATTTCAAACTTTTTTGTGGTTTTACAATCAATACGGCAGCCTTTACGACGTGAGGAAGACACGCTTTTGTTTTATATACCACCGTTTTTCGGCCGCGGCACTTGCGTCTTACCCTGAACTATAAACATGAATTATTTTCTGCTGTTGTCTGGACGGCCCGCGACTGCAGTTAATGCAATAATGCCAACGTTTGCCCGGATTAATTGTCTGATTATGTAATGCTGGTTTCACAAATTTCGGTAATTAGTTGACAAGATGTTAATAGCTCAACTTTTGTGCAACTTTTGGTGGATGTTACCCGCATGGTTTAGAGAATGCCATTACATATCGCAGTCTCCTATTATACGACAGTAATATCGTAAATTAAATAATTATTTTTGAATTAGTTTCTCTTTATCCTTGTACAAGAAATGATATTTACTTTGAATTATTGATATTCTACAAAAAGTAGTGTCCTCCGGGCTCCGATTCAATCCCAAATTGCAAGTGATAACCATGCCAGTGGCAGTACGTCTTGAGCAGTCCGTTCTACTCTCCAGTTCACAGTTGATACTACTCCAAATGTTTCTCTAAGAAGTAGACAATATTTGTCCGCCTCCAATTTTCCTCTAGACCACCTGATCACGAGGACATATCCAAATTCGTGCTATTGATTATACTTGTAAATAATCGCATTTCCGCTCCGTTGCAGCATTGTGTTGGACTGTAGAGTTGAGAATATTTCTTTCAGTGAGCAGTCTGCAGCTTGTTGGGTATTTGCCCACTCTTAGTCTTTTCTTGTTTTTCCCGTATGATTTTTATCCGAAATCATAATTCTGATCCTTGAATACAACTAGAGCTTTAAGATTTCGAGTGCGTACTCTTCCATGAGTTGATTGTATATTTCAAGAATTTTACATTGCCTATATCTATATATGTATATAGTTAGCTTAGCAATCCTTATGATGAGTCTTACCGATTTTTGGAAACCATTTTTATGCTGTTTTTGCTGAGTGTTCTGAAATTTTGCGAATTATTTGACAGAATAAGTTTGTTGAGAAATTTGAGACAAGTTTTGTAGTAGAGTTTTTCTTTTTGAGATAGTACACTCAAGAGCAGTGAACTAGAAGTCAGCAGTGTTACTGATTGACACAATCACATTCAGTTTAACTTTATTGAATGTAAATGGACAGTGATAACGAGGCGGACAAATCTGTCTCCGTTGAAAACGCTGAAGAAGAAGTCTCCTCCGAGCTACCAGATAAAGAAGAGGAAGAAGTCTCCTCCGAGCTACCAGATAACGCTGAAGAAGAGGAACTGGAAGTCTCCTCCGAGCTTCCAGATAACGAAAAAGAAGAAGAAGTCTACTACCAGCTACCAGATAACGAAGAAGAAGAAGAAAGCGAAGCTTCTTCTCGCAGCTCTTCAGATTCACTGCAGAACGTGGCATTACGTGAGGAGTTGTCCCACCCTGTACGTTCCCCTGACAACACTTTGTCGTTCGGAGACGACCGGGCTTTCGTAGGATCACCGGCAAATACCCTGGGTGTTGAAGGAACAAAACTTGTCGAGCAGTTGTCGGAGAACACGCTGTCGTTAGAAAATGAAGATACGTTCGACACTGAGAAGGACTTTGCTGTTCCATCGGAAGAAGATACGAGTTTATGTGTTTCTCTCTCTAACCGTGTCCCTCATACCAGACACCCATCAGAACTCTCAGAAAGCGAGGTCTTGAAGTACCCTGGTCAGCCACATGCTGTTATCGGTGGAAAAATATTTCCTTTTGATATGGGTGACGAGGATTTCTTTCCCGAGTTCGAATTACCACATGATGATGATCCACGAACAGATGCAATCGTTAGTGACATGATCCAGGCGATTCGGAACGATATAGACGTCACAGATAGTGATTTGGCGGATGTTCATGAGGACGATTATGAGATTGAGACAGCATTATCGACCCCTTCACCTCATTCAAATCCGGTAAAAATACCGCCTTTGACTGACTGTCCGACTAAAAAAACTGGTTTAGACGAAACTGTTGATACATCGACCCCTGAGACAACTCCATCAGATTCAAGTGTTCAGCTAGGTTATTAAAGTTAATTTAATTTATTTATTTATTACTGATCGCTTAATCTGTAATCTTAAGTCAGAGAAGAAATCAGAATTTATGACTGGGTACTGGAAACTGATCAAGAAATAGGGCTGAAATTACGTCACGGTCAAGTTAGCTGCCCTATCGCAATTACTGATTACTATTTCGATGGTTTACTGGTCCTCCAGCATTATTTGAGTGGCTGAGTGCCACATATTACAGCAACAAAAAACCTCTCGCTACTTTGTCGACGTCCAATAGTTTTCTGGTTCGGATGGGAGTACCACTTACCAGTGCAACTGTCTGGTTCAATCGTTTATGTGTTTAATAGTAATGTGTATTACTGCCAAGGTCTCGGCTACCTCCGGCTCCATTTCTAGGTGCCATGACTATCATAAGCTCGGAACAAAATTGAGATATTGGATGAGCTGCGGCTTGCTGGCTGAGAAAGTATTTATTCTGGATGCGGTTAAACAAGTGACTTGTAAAGGCCTTAATCAACTACCGAACGCACATGATTGCTGCTCAGTTACATGGCATTTTCAATATCACATAGTCCTCCTCCAACACACTATATGTCACACAAGTATAACCGTTGGGATCGAGATAGTAGGAATGATAAAAGAAGTTCACGAATTATATAAACGTCAGGAAAAATTAGGTTCAGTTCGACTCAAAATTCTTCAGCAAATTCCTAATTTTTCTTCCAGTTCCACTTCCTGGCTTGTGCATGTTTCCTCTCAAATCGATGTTTGTGAACCTAGCAGTTTCCAAATTCAAATTAGGAGAAGGAACTCGCTATGACGGGCGAGATGTTTTAGTGAAAGTCGTATTATGTCCAGTGCTAACAAGTTTTTGCACGAACAAAGAAATTTGAAACATTTAAACTGTCATAACCCAATTAACAAAAATGTCCCTTTTCAGATCAAACTGCCGACCATCAACTGCTCGATGATGGGCATACGAGGGACGAAGCCAGCTTTGAAGATTTACTGTCGCCTACAGATAAAGATCAACTGTCTACTAATGAGGTAGGGCTTGTCAGCTTTGTTTGCCTTGTTCGTCAGTAGGGTTACTGATAGTGCTTGAGTGGTTAGTCAGTGATTATGTTTTTGTCAGTGTGATTTTCAGTAAGGTTTGTAAATGAAACAGCCCACTTAAATTGTATTTGATCAGTTTTCACTTAAACAATTACTGCAACTCCCAGGTATATCACATTTTAGATAATTCGAATTTTCCCTTGTAATTATATAATTCCTAAAAACAAACGGGGTATTTTTAGCGGTTGGCCGTTGGCCGCAGTACATAGTAGGTAATTATGTACATATCATAGCGACATGATATATGGGCTAACCTAATACCTATTTTTGATCTAAAATCTATTTTTGCACCAAGAAATTTTAGCTTATGATAAAACAGTTGTTACATGGTTTTATATTAGGAGCATCTACAAGTAGAGAAATAGTTCATTATTCAATTTCATACCCTGTTCTCAAATACACAATAGGTTTTCCACTTCATCATATTCGCATCAAATAATGTTGCTTTTCTCGTTGCCTAACTGCAACTTTGTCTGGCTTCTGTTTACAAATTTTCCTGATTTAGTCGAGATCCAACCTCCCTCTGGGAGTCTTCACGACTGTTGCTAGGCCTACTTCACAGAAAATTCGCTTGACTTGGATAGTGGATATGCTTTTTCATTTCGTGACAAAACCAGATGCAATTTTCCAAGTACATTATAGCCGTGTACACTCTAATTCGATTACGGTCGGTTGTATCGCAAGGCGTTAAGTTTTCACTCCTGATATCTGTAATATGTAACAAGCATAACTGATAGCTGCCTTGATTTCGTCACCTGCCAACTACGAATTACCTCAGCTTTATCAACGACTCCACGTATCCGGGCTTGATGCACGAGCTGTGAAATTGCATAATGATGACACCAAAATTTTACCACTCGACGGTGGAAACGCATTAAAGCTCTGTAGTAGCAGAGTAGCAAGGCTAATGTACAAATCCGCTTGTACAAATTGCTGGCTGCCATGCCAGGTTGCTGCCAATTGAATGTCCTCGTTTTTAGTCCGCTTAGTTTCTGGGCAAACAGTAGCGGCTTTACAGCTGTCACTGCTCCAACTGTCAGCCAAAGTTTCTGCTCTGCTATAGACTGAAATTTGTCCTAGCTTTGAACGGTCAGATAATTTACTTTTAAAACGGATTGTTTTGGCGGACGTGCAAACTACTGACGAATGCTGATATTTTTGATCCGACTTTACTTTAGAAATAAAAGTTTAAACAGCGGTGCACTACGTCTAACTTTAGACCGTCTAACAAATTTTTTTCTTTCAACTTTAAAAGCCGCAACGCTTTCTTACCAACATGTGGAGTAAGGTTTGGATTATACATTACGTAGTGTTGACAGATATCCCCAAAATTAGCTCCAACTCGGACCTAGAACCATGCCAACAGTGAAGGACATCCTGTTCAGCCGAGTGGTAAGACGACATCTACATCCAATGTTTTAATTATTTGTCCACCTACACGTGTGTATATATTTAGTTGTTACGTCGTTATTTGTAGCGCACTGTGGAATTTAAAATCGCGTGCAGTTAAAGTTGATCTTAATTCGATAATAACATGTGAAGCATTTCCGTTGAGTTCTGATAAAAAATCTTGGCTTAACAAGAATTGCGCCCGCTTAGTTAGGTCTCAGGCGGACGCTTTATATTTCCATCCTCATAGTGAGAAATATGTACATTAAACAGAGCATTCGTGATTTGCATTTGATGTTTGATATGATAAAAATCGCATAAATATAAAAAACATACACCAGTGATTCAAAAGGAATACTTCTCATATTTTTCATCCTGCTTCCGGGGTGAGGTTGGTTATATCATCAAAATAATCATCAAAAAAGTTATTTGGAACGCATATACCGTAAGATCAAAGATCTTTAATTTTTCCTCAGGTATTCCGTATTAACTTGCCGTTTGGCACCCGATGGCAAGATAATAATAATTTGTTATTGTTGCGGTCTTAAAGCTGACATCAGGCTCTATACATAATTTTTTACCGCGTCAAAAAAAATCAATCACAGTTAAAGATATCAAACGTCAAAGATTTCAGTGTTGTGGAATGTTGATTCCACGATAATTCAGGAGTGAAAATCTCCATGGAAACGCGCGCAACTTAGCGCGAGTTTTCAGACGGCATTATGTGAAGCAATTATGCACCTCTAAAAAGCAATTATGCACCTCTAAAAAAGCGGACCGCTTTTTTGAACGCCGACCTTTCAATCGCAATAATCCAACATGATTTTATCCAAAGAACTTGGTACCGTTTTAAATCGATTAGCTAGACATGAATCTACCCTTTGATGCAAAAATCTGCGCAGAATTAACTGCCAGGGCTGTGATTCAGCAAACCCGGCTAACCCTACCCCCTCTCACAACCACCACTTTAAACCATTCCTTTGCTTTTTTGCCTTCGGCAAAAAAAGCATGAGGATGGAAAAAATTAGATCCCACGCCGTGGCCTGTAGGACTTGTCTAATCATTTCCAGTCACACTTCCAGCAAAGAAACACCGACGTAGCTCTCACTCTCTCAGCTTTAATTGCTACTTATACACACTGATCACGCTGCCACACTTGATATGCAATACGAATCATTCCGTGCTGATCTCGCAGGATTGGAGCTTGATGACATAACCGTGTTTTTCTCTTCAGTTTCAGCTTGCTAATCTCGACACTTAACACTCAGCCTGCACCACCTGTATAGTGTATAATAGTTGCAGTACTACTACTACACGTACACACTTTATCGCTCCGTCCTCGTCTGCCATGTGTTGATATAGCTCGTTTATCTTGCAGGGAGACGGCAGGATATTATTGTCCTTGAATCTGTTTCAACGTCTCGTTTCTGAAAAGATTTACTTATCGTTAAAACTTTTCAACGTCTCGTTTATATTGTTCCCTTAAATTTGTCAGATTGACGTGTCGTGTCAGCAGTTATAAAATTTGGGAGACTGTCCTGCCAGTGCCAACAAAGAGAATCCGTCGACCTGCCTGCATGATTTCATCGCCATGTTGTAGAGGATCTTGGTAACCCGACACTTCATTGATTGTACTACTAAGGATTGAACCCGGTCCTGTACAGTGTATAGGAGTTCCTCGGACTACTCGCGCCCTGCAGTTTGACAAACCAACGTTTCTTTAATGGTGGTTTCCCTTGTACATGTGCTGTGTGAAGTCTGTCTGGAACCGATCCTTGATTACCTCTGAGCTCATCTTATTTTAATTGTGGCTCGATGCCAATTTCAGGACAATCCACCTAATTGCTTCAATGCTTCACCTTGTCTTGTATTTGTCTTAGTTTAACCTATGTTTTTTGTTGTCTTGCCAATTTTGTTTCAACTAGAGCACGAATTGCTGTTTAGCTCTGAAAGAATTCTTATCTTTACGGCACCAATTTTAGTTTATGATCATAAGATATAAGATATTAGTCCTTTTAAATCTTAATTTTACCTATATAGAATATATTTATATTATTTATATTACATAATATCACCACGTTGTTCGAGGGCAGATACTAATTTCTCACTTTTAGGCGATACCTGAGAGCCCCAGCCCCAGGAGAACTATAGTCAGAAGGAAATCTTGTGCTGATGTGAGTCCAAATTAATAAGTTCCTTACATGACATATTAAACCTAGTTGGTCACATCATCACAAAATGCCAGTCATGTTTTTTGGCCGGTTTTGTCATCATACTTACTGCCGTCGTAACTATAACCCTGCCTTGAAATAATGCTAGTTGTCAGGGATCCCTAGGGACCAACTTAGATCACTGCTCCCTAGGTTCTGATATCCATTGTTCCATTGTACTGTTTAAGCTTTTAAGGTCGGTTTACACTTTTAAGTTACACTAGAGTTCTCAAGAATAGTTTTCTTGTTTGTATTATGAGGTTTTTTGTGGGTTTCTTTGACTCTAGGTTCCCCTAATAACCAATTTTTCAGAGGAGGGGGCAACTCAAAAGAAGTCAATAGGGACCCAAAAATTCCCAAAATAGATATAGAGTTTTTTAGAGTTATACTTAAATCTCCCAAATTGATCAAAAATACCATATAAAAATCATTCTAAGAAGCACTTTGTGGTAAACAAATGGTACCACGCGATAGATTTAAAAAATATCACTGTATAATGCAACTGAATGAGTTTGAAATAAGTCCAAAATTTCGGTCTAAGAGTCTTTTTATAGTTTAACTTAAATTTTTTCAAATTGGTTAAAAACACATGAAAATCATTCTTAGAGGCATTTTATGGTGAACTCATAGTACCAGGCGGTAGAAACAAAAATATCACTGTATGACAAGTATAAAATAAGTCAAAAATTTGGGTCTAAAAAATCAATATCACCTTAAAATTCCCAAAATAGATACAGGGTTTTTGAGAGTTTTTAGATTTATAATTAAATTTTCTGAAATTGGTCAAAAAATCATATGAAAATCATTCTAAGATGCATTTAGTGGTAAACACATAGTACCACGCGATAGATTTAAAAATATGACTGTATAATGCAACTAAAAAGTCTTACATAAGGCAAAATTCTATATCTAAGGAACTCAAGAGGGACACGAAAATTCCCAAAATTTATATAGAGTTTTTTGAGTTGCCCCCCCCCCTTCAGAACACAAACGCCATGCTTTGAAATATTCTGCACAGCTCGCTCTTCAATTGAACAACATATCAGAATGTAATATTCGAGTTATAAGTTATGAAATAATACTCCTGTTGACAAAAAAGAACATATAACACATACAAAATTATAATGAAATTTGGTTTAAATCTTCACTACCTTGGTCAGCGGTATTTTTTAAGGCGAATAGACACATTTAGAAATGATTATTGGTCTCCACTATCTGAACACGAAATCTTATTTGGTACCTGGTGAAGCGAAATCAGATTTTTCGTAAACTTTAAACACCTCTATGCACTTTCAGAAAACGACAAAACATCTTCCTCAAAAAACAGTCCACTAGCTGATATTACAGTTATGGCATTAATTGCAAGTTTTGGTACTAAACTCACTGGTTCACGAGAAGATTCTGACTTTTTGCTGACTATAGGAAAACTATGACTATTTACGTAGAAGGGAGTGAATGTATGGCACCATGTTATGAAGTTAAATATAAGTTTTTTAGAAAATACGTAGAGAAAGGGGTCAGCTATACAGTTGATATAGAGAAAAAAGACGGCAACCTTCTTCTCAACGATACCAAATCTGTCTTTATACACTTGGACCATCATAAGAAAAGGAAGCCAAGAGAGAAGGTTAAGCAGGACAATTAGAAATGCTCTGATGGCTAAAGTTATCGTCTGCACCTGCCTTGTTCGACGTCGTTCGTTGGAGGATACTTTGAACCTGACAATCTTAACAATGATAAAACTGTAGGCACCCAGGTTGAAGAGAGTGGGAAGTAGGAGGAACAACATGGTAGGGAAGATGAGGAGGATGAGGAGGAAAGTGAAGGGTTGAGGTCCGGAGGAGAGGGTGCAGGTGCAGGTCGCTGGTTTGTAGATGTAGTTTGTTGGGGACCAAACTGACAGATAGATTATGGCTACGACCCCGTGAGCAGCAGGTAGAAGCCAAGTCAGTGTGATAAGGCAGACTATCAACGTACGGTGAGAGCTCCTGTTGCCCTTGTACCTGCAATTGTTATCGGTTAACTTTCGTGTAATAGAGTTGGAATCTTAGAACCGGCTAGTAGCTGGTGGGTGAGCTACCACACAGCCAACATTTATGTATTTATAAGCTCTTTACTACTTTAATTGCGACTCATCACTTTACATACATCAACAGAATCTCAGAATTGTATCAACCCAAATAACTAAACGTTTTTTGACGGAAGCTTAACATTAGCCGTTAATTCTTTTCTTGATAACATTACTCTCCTAAAATATTTTTCTCTACTTTTGCACAACTAATTAACCAATCCTTTGAACTACATGAACACGTACCCTCTTTCACTGAGGGATATCTCACCCCTCTCCAGAAGCCTGGAAAGCCACGTGGCCCCCTTAAAAGTTTGCGCCCACTTTGCCTTCTAAACGGTACTAGAAAGATATTATCCATGATAGT
>JH155225.1:258575-272548 GCA_000226015.1 Mnemiopsis leidyi | reverse complement strand
GCCATGATCTATATTCTAAAAGAAATTTGTTAGATAAATCAGGGTATTTAAATGATATAAATAACAATTTTCAATTTTGCAATCGAGAATAATAATCAAATGGGCAATGGGCAATGGCAAGTATCATGTTCGATTGTGATAAGTGTCAAGATTCAAGTTGTTAGCTTATAGCTATTGAATAAGAACTATTAATAAAAAAAGCATCGTATGTCCAATACTGATTAGAATTTATGTTTTCAGCAATGAAAATTTAGATGTTTAGACAGTAGTCAAATCTGGGGGGTCAATGACCTGCTTCGCAGGTCATATTTGAACCCCCCTTCCCCAAATTGGGGGGGGGGTCATGACCCCCCTGTCCCCCCCCTAACTACGGGCCTGATAGTTGAGTACTCCTTTAATGTAATTGCGTGATACTTTTTACAGAACTGGTTTCAGACATAACAGTCGTGATCTAGGACCTTGCCAGCCTAGCTATGCATTCAAATATTGACTTATTAAGCTTCAGTAGCAAAAGAAGTGTTCGAAAACATGCTCTGATCTGTGCCGAAGTAGAGTTCGAAAAGGCCAATTTTATTTGACAGACCTCAGTTGAACCAGTACTCAGTCCCCTTCTGAGCAAAAAGTGTGCCTAAATTCCATTTGGCGTGTGTCTGTGTTTGTTTGTTTCTTGTTATATTATTACTGTAAGCTTGGAGACCGGGTGCTGTAATGCCCCAGAGGATTTGTAACATCATTGATGCTAACTAAGCTTACCGAATCCTCTCCAAAATGATTTTGTTCCCAAGTTCATTCAACTCAGTCACATCATCACTTGGAAATGAAGGTGGACCCTTTGGTGCACGTAAGCAATAAGCAATGACGATTAGATATTGAGTTAGAATCAGTTGGTCCGCTTCCCCGGCTAAACCTTTTGTATAGTTGGATAAAGCACGTTAGAGTTTGGTCGCAAAAACTATAGATACTTGGAAAACCGACAGTAGTTGTAAATACCAGGTATACTTGATGATATGATGAACTTGACGATATGACAATGCGAACTTGGTCAAACCATGTAACAGAATAACATTTGAGCATTTTAACTGAATGATCGAATAAATGTTAATGAGTCGCATCAAAAGCAAAGTTCAACATTGTTTTTGTTATTCTCTTTTTGACTCGAGTGAAGGACAAAGGACAAAGGATTTTAATGGAATTAAAATCCTCTGTCTTTAACATTTGAGCAGTTAAGCTATGAACACATTTCAGTTTATCAGGGCCAGTATGGAGCAAATAAGCTTATTATTATACCACCGTTACGGCGTTACAGTCTCATGAATACAATCTCGAATATCATCACGTCGAATTTCTGAATAGTAGCATAAATATCATTCACATATAGAAAATGAAATAACACATCAACAATTTTGACAAGCCCATCTACTCTTACCCTTCTTGGAGTCAGAGACCCAAGTTGCCACTGTACCACTTACCTCACGACAGCGAACTTAGGGCCTCCTTATCATATGTTCACTATGCATTATTCGATTGACCAGACGTTCAATTTCTTGGGATAAATCCTATGCAAGAATCAAGATTGATTTTTAAAAGCATTAAAGAAATAAAATCGTTGTGTATGACAATCGGAGTTGGCAGTAAACAAACATCGCTTCTTGATTTGAACGTGACTGAAAATTATGAAAATTGAAATATGTTCCATCACTCATGAGTGCCATCGCAGTTGCATAATGCAAAGCGACTTTATTTCAGATGGTAAGTTTCTTTGACCACACATTGCTAATTGTGCAAGGCATGGCAGTTTCACTTTGAGGGAGTACTATGACGGAACGTCAGTACTCAGTACCCTTCCCAATAGTTCGACCTGACTGTAGGATTAGATGGATGCCGACTAATGTGATACACTCGCTGTCACTCGGTATAAGTTTCTAAAGAAGATTATTTCCAAATTTCCGACATTATTGCAAATCTATGATTTTTAATGTACTTTAACTCATAAATCGTAAATATACAGTAATACACTGATTGTACAAAATTTCTTGTTTTCTCTGAGTAGACTTGGACAAGGGACACAAGTTGTTAAGTCTTGTCCGAGTCTACTCAGAGAAAACAAAAAATTTTGAACAATCAGATTCTTCTATGAGACGCAATAATACTTCACGACTACACCAGACAATAATACATATTAATGTACATTGTACATCGTACATTAAATTTAATTCACATAACTTCACATAAATGCACGAAGCAACCCACATTCCTGGTGTTTATTTACCGATAACCGTATTTATGTAAATATCGTCCAATGATGTAGAAATAGAAGTAACTAACTAAGTTACATCATCAAGGACGGCCAGAGCTTATGTTGTCACCTATAGCGCTACATTTTACAAATTTCATCCATAATAGCTAAACAAAATAGCTAAACAAAATATTCCAAGCACTTCCAGACCCTCATTAAAAGCTCGGAGTGGAAATAAGTCTTAAAATCACTTAGGGATCTTTGAATTTTGGCAAGTTGTCATATCATATCTGCCCTACCACTACCAAATCAAGTTCGATGAGCAGGATGGAAATCTTACGTATATTTAACATCTATCTCAACAGGAGCCCCCTGGAAGTTATCGAGACAAAAGTCCCAACCTGGACCCCTCTATTCCATCGCAATCATCGGACATTGACGATTTTGAACGTTTCAAACGGGAGCTAGAGATGAGCCTACCGAGCCCTGGCCCATCGCCCGGATTTAGTGAAGCAGAAAAAATGAACTTGGAGTTTGAGAGTGGAATCGATATGGTAAGATAATTCATTCTTATTTCAATGAAAATTTGGTATACTGGATTTGAGCATAAAAATACATTAATTTTAATACAAATCTTTGAATTGTACATGTTATAGTGCATGATCATTAGTTGGTTTTCAATCTGCATAACATAAAAATATACAAGCAAACTGGTAGCAAAGCTCTATCGTTCGACTTAACTGTTTCCTTGGTCCAACACGCATGCCAATCCAATTAAAAGTTTCAGATCAGATACAAAACTTTCATCAAAAAATGGCCCCATTTGCAATGGCATGAGCGCGAACGTTCTTAAGCTGCTCGCGCTCCGTCGTTCTTTTCACGTCTCCATAGGATTCGTTAAACTTGGAAACTATAACAGTCATAGGGAGAGCTAAAATCACAATACCCAACACAACCGCAATGCTTCCTATCAGCCGGCCTGAAAAGACATTTTCTATTTAAGTCGTTACTTAGTGGAATCTTTGCAAGCGCCATTAACAACAAAAGTATTAATAGTGGCATGGCACAAATTAAAGATATCGGGGCATGATGATCAAACCAAGATATAACATGCAGTGGGTAGAAAGACATTATGGAATAGGAGTAACTTTTCACGCGTGATAAATTGCTGCCGTGATAACCCTGCGTTACATCGCCCTCTTAGTTTCTAATTTGTACCGATTATATAATCACTGCGTCAAGTAGAGAAATAGCAGGTTTCGCAAAGGGGGTTCTACCTATTGTACTTTGAGGTGCTATATCTCCATAGCCGACCGTCGTCACTGTCACTATAGCCCACCAACAGCCTGCAATAAGTTAATATTTGATTTAACGTCACTTTCCATGATGGCTACAGAACTGTTGTATGAACCAATTTTTTCTCCAGACCGAAAAAAAGGAGGGAAAATCAGCTAAAATGAAATTCTAATCGATATTAGTACCAAGTTCGCGGGAAATTATTATTGTCGGCCGTACATGCTGAAAGCCATGTACTAACTACTTACCCAGTGGTATTGAGTTGTAACCGGAATCGTAACCCATCTCCGAATAGTACAAGAGGGTACCAAACAGGAGAACAAAAACCATGATGAGCATGGCGAGCATGGCGAATTCTTTAGAAGCCCCAGACACGACTTTCATCACCACCAGCAGTTCTTTAGAATGTCTAGCAAATCTGAAGATTCTTACAACTCTGCTGGTTCGGCATATTCTCAAAACGACAAATTTACCCCCAGCAGAACCGCCGCTCGAGGTCATCATCGCTATAAGTTCCATGTAAAACGGTAGAATCGCCATGAAGTCTAGGAAGTTCAGTGGACTTTTGAAAAATAGCCACGGCTTCGGCCAGGAGATAAGTTTAAGTAGAAAGTCTACCGTAAAGAATCCGTTGACGAGTATCTCTACGCTGTAGAGAAAGTAGTACACATCTGATTTTTCTGGGTCCTCAAAATATTCAGCCGCTGATGGAACTGATTCTGCCACCAGCATGATTATTGACGCGACTATCGCTAGCATGTCTGCGAAGGACCAGTATAAGGCTGCTCGTGAATATTGAGGATCTACTAGAAACGTGTGCAGTTTTTCTCTCATAGTCATCTTGACCTCCATTTCGTCTTCTGCGTTTGGATCTGGTACACCCAGAAGAGCTGTCAAATCAATCTTGAAGAACTCCATTTCCTCTTTAATAATGTCCGGCTCAACGTTTGTTGGGGCTCTGAATATGCCCCTAGATTGGTAGAAAAACAGGATGGCATTGAAGACGCCCCTGTGACGGTTGAAGTAGTAAACTCCGAGGTCCTCGTTCCAATACTGCTCAATCTCCTCCGATCCGAGCATGGTGTCCGGGAAAAACGTCAGAGTTTTCCGGAGTGTCACATAGACCTTTCCGCTGACACTCAATTTCACGATAGCATACGGTTTCCATCGCTCTGCCTTTTTTCTGTCATGCTCATCCATCTTCTCAGGCTCCGAGGTACCGTTGGAGAGATCGACCAGTGCTTTGCCGTTTCCGTTAGCACAGTACATACAAACCATGGTGGGGGGCGGCTGCTGTTTGGGAGGGGGTTTCTGTATGCCCTCCCTGAGGAGGCTGTACTCGTTACCTGGAGTTGTGATGGGGTGAGCCGGGCCCTGAACACACAAAACGTTCACAACAACAGATGCATGTGGCAGGAATAGCTCTGCTGTGGGTGTAATTAGTGGGTGCTGTCCAACACGTCTCGACAATCAGATTGCAAATGATCAACAAGCAGTGCTTACATACTCACCTGATGCCTGACCTAGACACTTGGATGCCAGTAGCTAATACAAAATCACACTGAGTCTAATGAAGGTGAAGATAGCCGGTGTGTGAAGATTTGATGCACGTTACACAGTTTTGTTGTGGTGTATGTGATTATGGTTTAGCCGATAAATTACGGGTCTATCCTTGCATTGGTCCGCGTCTTTCTACATAACCATCACTAGAAACAATCGTCGTTATTACAGTTCTAAAGTACAACATGGCGAGCGTATAGGAGTTCAATCAAATCACAAAGCAGTGTAGTTTGTGAGAGTGGCGGTATAGCACACTACATGCCGTAGCAAAAAGAAGTCAGAAGTTCAATACCTTATATAGTCCAAACTTCTATATTTTTCTAATTTCATTAATTAAGTTCTTGTAATTCTGGGGGTTATGGTGCCTCATCAACCGGGTGAAGTAGTGTGACAAATCTGGGGAGGCTGCTACCGCAATTGTTCAAAGACGTTTGTTTGAGATGGATTGCTTTTCAGCGGAATATAATCATCGAGAAACTGAATTTTGATACTTTGATAGTATTATTAAAGTGTAGCAAGTTAAACTGGCTATACGTGGTAATCTGCTTATGCTGTTTACAGCGAAATGAGACACAAAACCAGAAAATCATGCAGCAATCGTGGAACGTTATGGTGTGACAGAGGTCTAGGTTACATCAATTTACCTAATAATCGTACCGCACGGTCCGTCTCATTATCTTTGTTTTCGATCAAATAGAGGGACTTTTCATGGTAACCTAAACAATTAGTTGTCATTATCTATTAGTTAACCGCAGCAATCTCGATTAATGAGAGGCATACTTTCGGAGATCTAGTTTATTTCCGATTTTTAACGAGAATATTACCGCACACGGTTACAAAGTCTTTAAACAACGGCAAGCAATAACAAAAAACTAAGCTGCATTGAATTGATTAGCCGATGACGATAGATTAAGTTAAATGTATTGAAAAGCTAAAAAGCCGTAGAAGTGCCTTGCCAAAGCTTCTAAGTTTCCTTGATCAGGCAAGAAACTGGAAAAATATGTAAACCAAACACAGCAATGCAGTTACGCTAAGAACCACTGTAATGATAAATTGCATAACTGTAACCGGGGGCAAAAATTCCGTCCTACCATTTTGAACTACACGAGTGTCGTCCTTCAGACTGGTATCCCTGATGCTGTCCAGTCCATTCAGACTGCTGTTGAGATTCCCATCTTTAAGACTGCTCTTTAGATCATCCTTGAGGGATTCTCTGAAACTATCACGGAGGCTAAAGTACCCTTTGTCCTCGCTCAAGAACTCGCTTTCCAAGTCAGGGTCACTGAAGAAGTCTGACAGCAGAGTGTCATCCTCGTCCAGGCTCTGAAATGTCAATGTTTGGGCGGGAAAGGAATCAAAGTCCATGCAGTTGGTATTCAACTCGAGCGTCGTCTGCTCTTATAGGTCTATTTTGGCCACAGTAACGAGGGCTATAACCATGGAAACCGAGTGAGAAAAGGTGGATCCCAATTACCTGGTCGTTCAGCTGAAGTCTGACGTGAGATCGTTTTCTGCACAGTCCAATCTCAGGGTCCTTCCCATCTGGATATGAAGCGGAATCGGGCATCGTTGCGTCCAAGATGAGACTTTTTAGAATCTTTTATACTTAGTAGCAGCCAAAAATGCTATAGTTAATGAAATCGTTAAAACGAGCAAATACCATGTATATTGTCCCGATTCGACGAACGAAAATCTTGAAAATAGATCAGGAAGTGGGTGATTAGAATATTGATTTGATTTTAATTTGATTGCTGCATACGTCAGAGCGATTATAGAATTGGATTCTCCGTATGAGTCCATAGTGGGTTGTCTTAACTATTTCGGGAAGGAAAACTCACAATATGCTCGATATCAAGGACAGTTCCTGGGTTAACCTTCGCGGAAACGATTGATGAGATTAATGCACATTCAAGTATTAGTGAATACTGATTATTAATGGCTGTGAAGTAAGAATGATGCAGGGCAGTACCAATGTTGTTCTGTCGCATGTCAGAAGTTATTTAGTGCCAGCGCAGCTCACCTGGTGCATCTCATTTTCATCATTCTTCAATTTTGATAGACTAGAAATTTAGTGCAATCATTACCGAATCCCAAAAATTCAGATATGACTTGAATTCCGATATGATGATATCGATTTTACCAAATGACCTGCTGCACCTCGAAAAATAGAAAATTATAATTGAAATTGAAGTCATATTAATTTTTCAACAGCGCAGTGACAATTTTTGCCGTCGATTCATCGTGATGTAACGTCTTATCTATGATCGATGAAAAATATGGACAAAATAAAAAGTAGGGACGATTTAATCGATAAATAAGTGTATGGATAAGTTTGATAAATAAATGCAGTCCAAACAGCATTAAGTAGACAGAGATCACTAAACTAGTCACAACGTTTTTCCAGGATTCGTCAAACTCGGATCGAGCTAATCGAGGTTCGGGCTCGGACAAGAAAAAGCTGACGGGTGTGGAGAAAAAGTTGCAAAAGAAAACACAGGGCGGCAAGCCACCAACTGGAAGCGGTCTGAGTGAGTAGACATTATACCTGGGCGTTATGTTCCGTTTTCTCTCCCGCACAGAGCTACCTGATGTTGGTAACTGCAGTGATTTTCTTATTAACGGCCCATTTTCTCATTAGAAACCTAGTGTACAAGGCAGTAATTGAGCCGACACTAGTGACACAATGATAAAACTGGGCGACCACAACTTTGCCTGGTACTCCTGAATCCAGGCTATGAGTTTGGACTAAAAAAAATATCTAACTATTTTGGTTATCCATATCTGTCAGTTCCGCAAGAAACAATCGTTTTTGGGTAACGCCTAGACAGATAAATGTTATAGAATTGGATAGCAGAGGTTGCAATTGTTAAACTTGGTAGCCTCAGCTTTGCCCTGTATCTAAGTACATAGACATAAATAGAGTACCATGAATGAGTATAGATTGGGAACTGAAATAAATATTCAAATATAATATTCATCACTTCCGTAAAAACAACAGTTTTTGGAGCAACTCCTAGACAGGAAATTGGGAAGTAGAAGTAAAGCAAAAATTCTAAGCGATCTAAGGATCTAAGACTTACGAGGAAAGATTAGATGTTAAATGTCCGGGCACTTACGCTCCGAACTCTCAGAAGAGCGCATTGTTGACTAGCACGGAGGCTCTACTGTATACGCAGTTGTCTGAACTAATGGATTTAGCGGACTTAAGCTACTCGAGGGTTTGGTCCGAAATCCCTGCATCAGGCGTCGCTCGCCGAGAATAAATAAGTTCCCTAAATCACTAAATTTTCTGATTTTAGCATAATTTTTGGCTCAGAATTAAGAATAAGTAACTAGAAGTCGCATACAGTTTCATTGTCCAATAAAGTTGAATCAAGTCGTTTCGTTACTCAATGATTCTAGAACAGTGAGCTTGGAAGTGCCTTATTACTTGTAGTGAAATTACATAATTAGTACGAAAGATAAAATGTTTCGAGGCAAAACCTGATGAATGGTTATCAGTTAAGAGAAAGAGAGGTATTTATAGTGTGATTACCGAGTCCAATTGTCCTCATGTGGTCAGGTAGATATACTACAGGACAATTTTATTGTATCTCTACACAACTTGTTCATATCTTCAATGGAATCATCGGCATTGGTGTCCGGCATTGGTGTCCGGCCTCTGGTGGTGTCTACTCACCACGTAGATACACGGTTGCATCTTTTTTCGAATATACACAAATATATATTTATTAAATTCACAAAAGTATAATCTTTAAAATACAAAAAATGTACCTGTACACATAATTCGAAAAATACAAAAATGTATGATCAGTAAGATACACGAAATGTATATCATCACAGCATGGTTGTACAAGTCCTCACATGGCCACTGCACATAAGAAAACATTAGAAAAATTAACGTAAACCGTTCTCAGAATCAAAGCTGCCAGTGTATCATTCACATCTGGTTCTTGGTAAGGTTTTAAGGTGTGACGTTTTGTATGCAAGTTTTTCCACTGTTTGAATACATTCAGTGTGATCAAACATCGTTAAATGCATGTAATGAATTCGGAGTTCTTCGTTCAAGTCAAGAGCAATTTATTCAACAAATATTTTACATTTTTAATTGTAAGAGCTGCTAATGAATTGTTTGCATGGTTTGTATGTGTTTGCTCTTACTCACTTGCGGAGATAAACTGTATTCCATTGTATCAGTAATTTTTTTTAGTATATCATAGCATAAAACACAAGACGCTACGTAATTACTTTAAGTAAGATAATCAACTTTTAGTTGTGAGATCATCTGCATCCAAACATGCATCACTGTGAGTGTGATACGGAACAGGGTTACGTGCTATTCAGTATAAGTATGTACCCCAAATCAATATTAATATATTGACTGCTATTCAGTATAAGTATGTACCACAAATCAATATTAATATATTGACTGCTATTCAGTATCAGTATGTACCACAAATCAATATTAATATATTGAATTGAGACATTGAAGAAAAAAGAAAAAACGATTCAATCGGTCTTGCTGTACAGGAATTATAGATTTTACTGAAAATAAAATCAATGTTCATAACAAGCACAATGTAAAGATGAATATCTTAATAATATGTCGAGCGATTAAGCAATTAGTGGACGGCTGATTTAAAGCACGATTGTTCCCTTACGATCAGGGAGTATCAGAATTACTAACGTTCTATGGAAAGTTGCTCAAATTCCAGTTTCCTTATAAGAATAATGCCGCATGATTTACAGTTCTTTCATCATCTTAACTTCTCCCTATATAAGTTAGGTTTGCTTTGTTTATTAATTTTAATCTTATTATCTTTAAAAAGTACTGACATTCAATAAAATATCGCAAAAAGATTTTTAATGTTGATGCGAATGCGACCAGTGATGCTTAATGATCCGAAATAAGACCTAAGAAATAAGCTAAACTACGATCAGTAAACCACGATTAATTAATAAAAGTTATACTGCTGGCCACAATACAGGGCAGTCACTGAGAAAGCAAAGGTCTTCCTATCCTTCCACCCACAATATCCGGATTTATTTATTTATTATAATCTGGCATAAAATCTCTATCAACTATAGGAAATATTTATAGCATTATCTCATTATCCGGTGCTGTATTCTCTTTATTCGCATCATTTCCTGCTTTGTGCCTATATGATAAATAGCGGGCAGCGATCCATTAAAGAGCATGGACTGCAGCTATGGTAATAGTGAGCAGTGCACCCGTAGCATGCCCATAAGAATTTTAAGCTCTTAGCGTCTCCGCTTGATATCAAGTTGAAACCACTTTCTCTAATCAAATTCATATGGTCACGTGTGTAAAAGTCCGTTGATCGTGGTGATAGTTAGCACTTGACGCGGCTATGATAAACTTAGATAAGACTTAAGACCTTTAAATACACAACATATGAGTAGAACCGCAGCCCGATATAAGATTGTAAGATACACCACAACAGCTATAATTATAATTTTATACTATAATCATAATTATAACTATAATTATAATTATAATTATAACTACCGTACCTGCAGTGACTCCTACCTTACTGCAGGCAGCAGGAGGTATGCTAGATGGATATAAAAGCTGGTTTCAGTGGTTAAAATTTCTAGCGCATCAAGAATAAATTTTACACAAATTGAATACTTCAAAAAATGTGTACTGTTCTATGCTTCAGTGATTGAATCCCTGAAACTTTCTGCAGAAATGTCTGAAATGAAGTTAATCGCGACATCACGTAATGAACTTTACCATTAACATAACTCCAGAAAACTTTATAACGGCCATTTCAGTACCTGACCGTCTACACTGTCACGAGTGACACGTGACATCGTTCTCTGGCACGTGTATGATTAAGTGTGAAACTATTGGTTTGGTTGTAGAGACGAAATAAAACAGTTTACATGACTGGCTGAAAGTGTGAAATATCTGTGATGCTCGAAAATTCAAAATAAGGAGATCTCTTAGCTCATTTCATAGATCCTAATGAAAACGTTGGAAGAGTTTGGTATTTGATTTTCAACAGGCAGCTCATACATTTCTCTTGTTAGCGGTGACATGGACATGATGTAATGGCACGTTAACCAGTGCTTTCAAACTAAAGCTATTTTCATCCATTTAGCCTTGGCGATGTTTCCAATAATGTATAAAATTTTGCTTTCTAATTACGAAACATTGAACAATATATTATATTTATTTATGTGGTTTTAAATGATACTCCACATTTGTCAGTTGTTATGAGATAGTGGTTTGTATATCATAGTATCAATTTCGTTTTGTATAAGTATCATTTTCTTTTTTAAAAGTGATTCTATCGCAGGGCGAAGTAAATCGGCAAAACTTAGTTCTGAAGATGCTAAAAAAGAAAGGTTAGTATAATCTGTACTTCTAAATTGTTCAATCAGACAATAACCTCTCTAAACTTTACTCCTAGAAAGGACCTCTAAAATTTCCTAAAACATATTGCACACCAATAAAAGCAATCCCCAACTGAACGCTCCCCCTGTACAGATTTAGGGGCTGTACAGGAGCCCTCACCCCGGGAGTTAGACGTAGGAACATGCAGGCTCCCCGTCCCCCTCCTCCCCCGACAGAGTTCGACAGCAAGGACTTCGCTGCTCGGTGCAAGTTTAAGGTCAGAATGTTTAGCTGTTTTATAGAAACACATTTTTCACGGTATTTAGATTCCCTCCAGAGGTTAATTCTTGTTAACTAGCTAAAGTTTGTAAAATAAGTTTTGGAATGAAGAAAGGTATTGTTGGTGAAGGGACACTTCCTTTATGTATCTTATTATACTTAAAGCGATTGACCAATGGTATGTAAGTAAGATAATCCCAAACAGATGATATATAAATTCTGTTACCCAATTCCCCAAAATTCCATTTTGTACTGAAACCACTAGACGCTCTGTCCTTAAACTGATTATGCTTTTCTACGATAGGATACTAAGGAGTTTAAGATGATGGAGATGCTACGGAAAGCTGAACTGATGTGCCAAAAAAGAAAGCGGCAGCTGATGAACAGGCAAATAGCCGAGTTGGAACAAGAGCTGGCTAACTTCGCCAACAACTCCATAGACAAAATGACAGTTGAGGACTACAACAATCTTAGGGAGAAGCTTCGACTTTTACCAAAGGTAAATTTTCTTCCCCCGACGGCAAATATTGCTTAATAATAACTTTATTATTCCTTTTGTAGAAGCCTAAATTGATACTGGCCAATCGCCAAATTGTTGCCAGAAAAATCCGAACTATGGTGACAAATTTGTTTTTTCCAGGAAGTTCGGGAGAACAGTAAGGGGAAGGCTCTAATAGCCAAGATTGAACAGGAGGCATATTTGTCAAGAAGTCGTGCGACACTGGACGAAAGTGAGGAACAGAAGAAAGCTTTTAGGAAGGCTGAACTGGCGGTATTTATGATATATTACTTTTTCGCAGAATGTTGAGTTGGTTATTTATCAAGGTAGTTTTTGATTTGGTCATACTTCGCGCCACCCAAGCCCATACCTGATATCGGTCCTAATAAAATGTAAACTTTTTTTCGGAACTTAAAGATACACAAATATAATTCGTTACCGGCATTTTTAAAAACAGAACGCGGTGTAGTTACCCTGCTGTCTATGAAACTTCACCTGTCACGACTCATATTTGCAGGCAATTCGAAATAAGAGAAAGAAGGAATCAGCCATGTTGAAACAAGTCATGGCCACGGGAGATGTCGCCCCACAAAAGACTCTGAAAAGAACTAGGGAGGCGGTTAGCAGGTGGTTGGTTACAAATGAAAACGGTAAATAAAGTACAATCGTTAAAACAGAATCTGAAAAAAAATTTGGCGGGCTGCCCGATTAAATTCATATTCAAACTACAAACACCTTGAATTTTTGCAATAGGCATATAAATCTAGCAGCTCTGACAATCTATATTTAAGGCTCACGCTTAAGAGGCACTGGTTATATTTTTAGGTGAGCATGAGCCAACCCATTCTAAAATACACTCCCGGTATCACGCAGTACGCTGATGAAAAAGAAAATTCTATTTGCGAGGCAATTACCTGAACTTGACTGCGCTAAAAATAGTTCTTAAAAACCTTCGTGTGCTCAACATTTTATCCAATACCATTGACCCAATATCTAGGAGCAGAAATCCTCTATTGATTCTCAATGCATTCATAAAAGCTTTTGCATCCGAAATAGAAACTATTATCCGCCCCTCAGTGACATTTTCTAGGACAAAAAATAATGTTTTGCGGCTTCCGAGGAACAAGGACGTACTATTGATTGAGCTAATTTAAATCGTGGCTCTAGATACCATTGTCACATTTAGCCATTTAGGTGCGGCTGGGGAGATATTCCCTTATGAGGATCCCGATGGATTAGTTCCTCGCGCCAGACACACTTCTCAAGACGCAGCTCTCACTGTGGAACCAGATGTGATGGAGCAGTACTCAGTCTTTAGAGACAAGGTTAGCTGATATGAGAATGTGTGGTAGCTTTAACCCTTCAGCCCTTATATCCTGTGAGATACGAATTTCATTTTGTCTGAACGTTCGCGAAACTGATGCATTCAATCTTGGCCATAAGATTTATCTTCATTTAATTCATAACAACGGCCAAATGGGTAGATTAGAGAAAAAAGTCCAATGATTGGAATGTGCAGAAGGTAAGACGTCTTAGAATAAAATGTGGTCGCAAATGGTTTACGGCAACCAACTTAAATCACGGATGATCGATCTAGTGAGAGATGTGATGTGAAAGTAAAAACAGCTTCAAATCGTGAAATTGTTGCAACCCAAAAAACCGGAGGCTACAGAAAATTTTGAATTTGGGACTGGTTTTTTCGATTTTTTCCGGTTTTTTTTCCTGTTATTTTTGGGTTG
>JH155225.1:241149-258565 GCA_000226015.1 Mnemiopsis leidyi | reverse complement strand
TTTATCGACAGATAACTTTTGAGTATTGCGATACTTGCAGATAAACGCCATGAACGATGAAATAAGGGCCAGTGGGGACGAGAATGCTGTGCTGGTAGCAGTTCAGGGGATTATGCTGAACTCTTTTATCGAGTTTAGGGAGTGGCTCTACGGAAACGCAAAGTTCCCTTGTGAACTCTCAAACGTGCCCGGTAAGAAACTACATGAGCCATGGTTAAATTACACGTTTAAATCCATGCACCGCTCAAGCTTGATAGGGTTGATTAAATATAGGTTTTCGTCATGCGTCACTTAGGAAACTTTTATAAAAGGTCCGTAAATCTGTTTTATCCGTGAGCTATTTCACCTGCACTGCATCTCTCAATATTCTCTCAATACACCTGCAATTCTCTCAATTTGACCTTAAAATCCGAAAGATATAACCAGATGACCAGATGACTAATCCCATTCCAGGTCTTTTGAGGTACTTCAAGAGCGCAGAGGTACTCGCTCATTATGGACAATTTAAGGAGTACAAAAAGGAACTAAGACGTCAAAAAGCAAGACATCGCCGTCTTCCTAGAAGCGGGGTGAGTTAGAATTAAAAACGCAGATTTTTGACATTGAAGTCAATCCGACAAAAAAAACTATAGCTGTGATAGGGCTGGATTATCACATTTACGAACTGCTAAGGCGTTGTGCAATTTGAGTAATTGCCATTCCCTTAATATCTGTCTTGTTGATTGGGTGATTTTACAGTGGTACTTGGCTTAAAATTGGGAATTTTATCTCATCACGCTAAAAGCCGTATCGCTATATTTCTCAATGGTATTTACCTTTAGCCTTTACTCGTAAAAAGGATGGTTATTGATTGTTACCATGAAGACCGTGCTGTAAAGGCAAGGGGTGCATTAAGGATTTTGTTGGAGAATATTTTTTATTGAGCCATATCATTATACTACTGAACTAAAGTACTATATAACTACTTCAGGTAACATCAATAGTGTCATCATTGTAGAGCCTGCTTAGCTACGAGTAAAATTCCTAATTTAAGAATTAAAATCCATTAAAATCGACACAAGTTGACACTTTCAGTAAGAAGTTCAGAATTCAACGATCTACACCATTAGACTGACTCAGCATCAACTTAGAGTCCACACTGAAGTAAGGGCCGGTAACTCCATTGGCAGTGTCATCCTTGTAATCCTTGTAATCCTTGCCAGGCACTGTGCTGTTCCATGAATTTTCTGAATTGACTATCGCAGTGGTTATCGGTGTCCGTTCAAATATCTGCTCGAACACATCATGTTGCTTGGTTGATCCTTCGGCACACCCACAACATAACACACCCGTTAACAATCAGTGCAAACCTCTGGAAGTCGAGCTTGCTCGAAATGAGGACCTGAAAAAAGTCCCTCCCCACTTGGAATCGCATTCTAAAGTAAGGATGTTCGATCAAAATACTACTATCGAGACATGGGGTATTATTATGATACCGTAGTAGTGCGTTAAATCATTATTCCTATCTTTCTATCTTTGTATACGTTAAGTGCATCATTATTGGAACCCTTGGTGGAAATGAAATCTTTTAGCACGGTTATTGCTGACGTATTTTGGGCAGCAAATTTAATACTGGAACTTAGGCACTCTGTTAGGGGCAACTATCAAAAGAAACTACCTATTTATTGCGTTAACCGGGAGGCACTTATTTGACCATAATCTCTCATATCTTCAAATAGATTTACTTTGGAGGCATCGAATAATTAATCTCAGTAAACTACAGCGTAAATATTAGTAGTCAATGATACGACTTATATACGATATTTGATGTAGGCAAAAATCAACTTATCTTTGTAGCCGACGCAAAAAGAGGATGAATAAGTATTGTCGGTCGGTATGAAAACATTATCAGTTTGCTACAAGCAGTAGAATCTTGCTCGTATCTTAGAATTATAAAAATGGAAATATCAAAAAATTAAGCACTCCCATCACTGAAGATTTGCATGAGTAAATTCGACAGACCGACAGTGTTACCAAACGGGTTAACGATCTTCAGAAGTAGATAATCAACAACCAGAAGAAAGATATGATTCAATTGATGGACAAAATTTGAAAAAACTATTTGTGGTAAAAAAATAGAGATCAGCGATGAAGTGCTTCGTGATAAAGTTAAAAAGTTCATGAAGAAAATAATTAAAAAGCCAGTCGTTAGAGAGTGTATCCGAGTTGGGTTAAAAATTTCTGGAGAGCAGCGTCCCCGTCCCGTCAAATTCTTTTCGACCATGTTGGAGCGACACTCCACTATCCAATGAAGAAGGATGTAAAGCTGCCTACATCAGCTCCTATGGAACTGTTCAGAAGAGGAGATCTTGCAGCATACATTTTGACAACCTTATATAAGGAAAAGCGTAAATCAAAGCCTAACAGAACTCATAACTGCATAATGATAGAATTGTGAACTTTGATATGAAAAATAATCAATCTGGGTAAGACTTAAAAGGTAAAATTGTGGCTAGTTCAAATAACAAGTAAAGCTCAGTAAATTTTTGGGACGCAGACATGCAAAATAGTTTATAAATTTCCTCAAGTGTTTGGTTTTTACACTCATTTAGAAGTTGCACTTCGGGGTCCGCAATAACTGCCTAACATCTTATTATTGTTTGATAGATAGGCTTTTCAGATACCGCAGATGCCCCGGATGCTAATCAAGGAGCATGATGGGCTTCAGAAGAAATTTGATTTATTTTAGCATGTTTTGAAATCAGATAGTCGTTATAAGACACAGATGTTGTTGAATGTATCAGTTATCCGTGATGATAATTTACAAAAAGGCGCAACGTGTCAGTATCGTTTATTTTGCGACGACTAAATATAAATTTCTGCGATGACGTATATATATCATTAACAAATGGACAAGGGGGCAAGGAGGGGGAGTCCTCTTGGGAGGGCACCTTTTTGAGCTATGATACAAGCTGGGACTGGGGAGGGGCAGGGGAGTTTTCCCAGGTCGCGCTTGCAAGCGCTAGTTAGTTATCATTAGATAACATCACATAGCATCGCAGTTGGTGTCTTAAATGCGACTTGGATGATTAAATGTATCCTTATACTTATAGCGATGCAAAAATTCACTACATTTGCGAAATTCCCTATTTGTGTAATTTAACGAAAATACCGAATTGTCGCCAAAGAACTCCGCCAATGGTCTCGAATTCAAATTTTATGCTGCGGCAAGCATACCCACTCGTAGTCGTAATACTGCTACCGAGACATGAAGTTATAATACCACAGCTGTGCGTCTTCAGCTATATTTCTCTGCATGAAGGGCATGATGTTTTGGTCGAAATGATATCTTCAAGCAAAGTTGCCGACAAATATTTTGCAACACATAATTTGATACCGCAACATGGCGAAACTTATAGTCACTGTGTGGGTGCCTTTTATTCAAAGAGATCACTGCCTAATTATTACGTTTACGCAAATGTCTGGGAACCAATTGAACTGACCCTTTTGTTATAATGTTACGACAACTCAGTCTAAAGTAAAGACTTGATCATTTTAACAAAATAAACTTGCGTCAGAGGCTTCAATTTAAGATCTAAATTATCTAAATGATCTTGGGTGGTTTTAAGTTAAAGCCATCCTATATAAGTTGGACATTTGATTAATGCTGACAACTGACCGCTGACATCTGTTTATTGAGGTGAGGTTATTTGCCAAAACAACGCTTTTTGCGAAATAATGATATAGAGGAAAATAATAAAGCTATTCAGTAGTGTTTGAAGGGGTAAAGGGATCTGGGATATGCATATGTTCACAAATTTAATAATCCATATAACTTATTTGCATCTAAATTCTAAATTACAATTTGTATCTAAATTACAATTTAGCATTTTAAACAATTCCAACGGACAATTGTTTAAACTACTTAAAAATGGATTTGTTAATTCTTAAAACTGCCTCTAAATCTAAAATCTATAACCAGATTGCCCTGAGAGAATTGTTCTTGCTATCTTTAACCGCAAAAATTTTCGCCAACGGCGGGCTTCATAAACTTGCTCAACCATCCCTGAAACTGCCCTTACAGTAGAATTGCATTTGCTTTGCATTGTGCAGTGTAAAAAGATGAGAGCCAGATCTGGCACTGATCATCCGGAATTAGACGGACTATTGACTATCGACTATTTTATTGATTACTCTATTGACTCACTGTTTTATGGAGTTGCGACCGAGACCCTCTTCCGTTATTGCGTCAAATCTTACTGAGACTGTGTAATCTTTTAGGTTGGACGAAGTCAAAGTTTGAGAAGGTCCAGGAAAACCGACAGTGTGGTGGACTCTCTGAAGAAATCTGGCAGCGCTCACAGTATTGGAGGTAGTTTTTCTTGAAACTTTACAGTATCGGAGGTAGTTTTCCTTAAAACTTTACAGTATCGGAGGTAGTTTTCCTTGAAACTTTACAGTATCGCAGGTAGTTTTCCTTAAAACTTTACAGTATCGGAGGTAGTTTTCCTGGAAACTTTACAGTATCGCAGGTAGTTTTCCTGGAAACTTTACAGTATCGCAGGTAGTTTTCCTGGAAACTTTACAGTATCGCAGGTAGTTTTCCTTGAAACTTTACAGTATCGGAGGTAGTTTTCCTGGAAACTTTACAGTATCGCAGGTAGTTTTCCTTGAATCGGCGTGCTGTCCACTACATGCCTCCACTTGATTAAATTATAATTAAAAGTCACGTCTTTGATTCCTGCTGCTATTCAATCACATAGCTTGGCAAAGGCCTCCCTGATAATATCAGAGCTGTCAAGTAAAAGTAGGTAAACGTAAGTAAATGTAACGCGCTTCGCTTTCCAGATAGTATAAATGGACTGAAGAGATCAGAAAGTATGACTAGTATGAATAGCAGTGTCAGTGGAATCAGTCGTTCCGGAAGTTTTCACAGGTAATACCGTCTTTCTTGTTTCAAATCGATATCATAATTCATGATTTTGATATTTTTACATTCTGATATATCAGAAACTTAATTATTTGACTACCTGCCCCCTACTACCTGCCCCCTATCTACATACCCCCTATCTACATACCCCTATTTGCATATACCCCCTATCTGCATATACACTATCTGCAAACCTTCTTTCGGCATACCCCCTATCTGCATATCTCCTATCTGCATATCTCCTATCTAAAGAGTGGAGAACTCCTTACTGACTGCTCCTTTTAAACATCTGCTGAACTGCAGGCTAGCACGGAGAGACAGTCAGACGTCCCTGCTGGTAGCAAGTCAAGACGGTCAGGGTATGAGTGTGCCCATCACAGCAGTTAATGACACTGAAGACAGCACCTCCGGAGATGAGGTGAGTCCCAGTGTGGATGTTTATGTAATTAATTCTCTAGCGGCATTCATGTATGCAAGTTTACAGAGATTTTAAACCTTATGAGAGGTTATGTACTTGATTCTCAATGCGGAGATTTTATACCTTTGTAAAGGGTAAATAATTGTGGATGCTTATATAATCAATTCTCTAGCGGCATTCATGTATGCAGACTGCAGAGATTTTATACCTTTGTAAAGGGTAAATGATTGTGGGTGTTTATGTAATTGAATCTCAAGAGACATCCATGTATATGCAGAGATTTTATACTTTTGTAAAATGCAGATGAGAGTTGAAATGCGTAAATGAGAGTAATAATACGTGTTTTCTACTTGATAAGTACGTATTTTCAGGTTTGGTTGCAGATGGTGGCAGAGAAGCTAGAGAAAGTGAAACAGGATAAGAAAGACAAAGTCAATAGGCTCGGTAACATCATCGACAAAGTCGTGAGTAACAGCTTTTAATTTCCTGGTCTGAGAGTCGCCTGGTTTTGTTTTAGTCCTTACTCCTTTTGACTTTGGACTCCAAACTCAGACCATGCAGTAACCTGCAAATAAATAAGAGTGGGTGCTACGGCATTGATACTAGTAGTAAGTGCTACAAAAGTAACTGTGAGTACTACAACGATGCTTCTAGCATGAATATTAGTCTAGAAGAGACTCTGATATCGCACCACGACTAATGTAGCTATATAGTACTGCATGGATGCAGTCTGTAGAGACACTCTGAAACCAGCTTATATTTAGTGTTGGTTAATGTACGATTCAGTAACTACTACAGTCTACACTCGACGTACACGTACACATATCTACACTTACTTAACATGACAGCGGCACAGCTCCGACTATCGGCACATTGGCACATTCTTCACGCTCTATGTGCTAGTGTGGCATGTTGGATTTAAAAGTCTAGATTATAGGACTTAGAACCACCGCATTCAACTGTTTGTCTTTCGCTTCGTCTTTGATCTATAGTCTTGACATTATTTTGTTTTAACGTGACCTTAATTTTAAGGTCATATGCATTTCTTTAAAAAATCATTTAACAGTATGCACTGTTTTATCATCATTATTTTTATTACCAGGTTATTATTATGATAATTTATTATTATGATTACCGTTAGTTAAATTTAGCTTAACTATTGACTTACATACAACGAAGTGGTATACAATGAAGTAGTATACAATGAAGCACCTAAGTTTCTAATTAAGTCAATAGTCACTTACTCACATAACAGAAAACTCTACCAAATACGGTTTGAAACTTGAAGGACGACGCGCCAACATTGTGCGGCAGAGCGAGTTTGTCAAGCCATCACTATTTAACTTCTTATCTACACAGCTGCGACTAGTAGGTCTTCTCTAGTCAACACATAGGGTCCTGCTGTGAAAATGCTCCTACTTAGTGCTGATATGTTAACGATAAAGCGAGATTGCTATGTTGTAGGTCCTCTCTCTCCCTCTCTCTCAGTATTTACTGTATTGCTATAGTGTAGTGTACACTTTGTATATCAGGGAGTGTTACAGTAGATCACATCTCACATACGTCACTGATACTGATCACTGTCTCTTGGTAGTTCCCTAGCATGATTCTAGGTTCAACTTCAGTTATGTTTTTACAATCCTTGCACTTGTTACGAGGTTTTGTGTCGTACTTGCACTATAAAATCAGGCTGTTTTAAACCATTAGCCTGCCTGCCAAGCAGCTTCTCTGATACCAGTTAACTGTTTAGCGTGCCGTTGTAAAGAAAGGGGACTCGCCCTTTCCTCTGAACAATTAACTGATTTTATTTCGCTGTATTTTGACAAATTGCGTTTCAGTCAACCATGTTGATCAGAAAATCATTCCCTTTTGAGTTAATCTCGCTTCTTAGTACTGCATCCCCTATTAAGTATTAATCAGACAGTACAGTTTAAATTCAAGCAGTATGAGATGTGCAGAAAATGGAAGAGGTTCTGAGAGAGAGATAGTTGAAGCCTAATTCTAATTTATATACAACTAAGAGTTCTTAAAATCTTAACTAATATTCATGAGTCTTAGGAAAATTAATTTCAAAACGTCTACTTTAAAATTTGCTCTCCAAGGTGTAATACCCTGTCTTCTTGCACATTAATTCTGGCCCAACTTACTTGTACACAAGCACTTGTATGGCGATGGTTATTTTCGGAAAAACTCTCCATTTAGCACAACACATGACAGTACAATGTTAATACTGAAGCCTTATGCTAAATGTTCCTCAGACAAATTCTGTTTTTATTTTGCGATGTCACCGTCCGCTGCAGGTGCAGCACGTAGTGCTTCAAAATATTCCGATTTTGCCGCCCGTACTCCTCATATTCCTGACACTTAATGTTATTCGAATTTTAGTTTGCCTCCTAAAAATTATCACGTGATGGCACAAATGAATGATGTTACAGCGGGTCTATGTTTAAAGTGTAATCCTGTTGACGCGTCTACTTCACGTGACTGTATTATTTCGAAGAAAATAGCCTCAGAATGCGAAAATATTGATAATTAAATTGTACACGTTTTCTGTAGCCTGTGTTATATGGCTGACTGATGTAACGACATATCACTGACATTTTATTGGTCCTCGGCAGCCATGCATTTCTTTCCATTTAAATTAACTGGCAACTGGCAGAATATAATATAGGTGTGTGTTTTCAACAGCGGTACGTTTTGACGCGGATGTCAGGTAAATCAGGACAACTACAGGCCAGCTCCGTTTTGTTGTTAGCTTATAGCAGTTTCTCACTTATTCAATATTCCTCACTTCTTTTCGCACCTACCCTAGCAGGCTTGTTTACCAGGTCTGGCGTTCTCTCGGCTGTCGCGTTTGTCCTGACTTTCTCATCGGATTTAGTTTCTGGAGCTGCCAGTACTGCTCTTATTGACACGTACACTTCTCGATTTATTAGTTATTGTATTTGCAGCTGTCTTGTAACAGCAATGGTCAGGAAGTAAAGAAATACAGCATAATTTACCGCCTTTCCTTAATTTCAGTCTCCCTGAATTTTTCAAATTTGCTGTTCTTAACTGCAAGGCTTATAAAACATACTTTCCAGTACCCTGCCCGGAGCATTAGTTGGAAGCTCCCCAGTTTGGCTCTACAGGATGACAATCACGTAAGGGAAGCTAGCATGTACACCGGACACACACATTCGGATGGTGTTGATAGGCGTAACAGGCGGGTTGAACATCACTCTTAGTGCTCTACAGCGCATAATGTCATCCCCTATCCGTGGCAATTGTTGGTTTTCTAGGAATGTGTACCAGCTCCGGGTTTTGCATTTCTCTACAGGATGTGAATTCTGTTTTGATGATCTTGATATTTTGTAAATTTTTTGTTGCCGTGCTGGCGCGTTTTCCGGAATCAGTCAACATTATCCTGGTCATTTTATCCAGGAATGTTGGCTTGTTTCCTGACTTTTCTAGAAATTTCATGGCGCAGATTTTAACCTTTTATCGTAGGTCGCACCTATCAATCATAAGGTCGTATATTCTCAACTTACCATTTCTATTCTTAGTTAAATTTGATGCTACTTGATCTGGAATATCAAGCTTTTAATTTACGCTGCTAAGGGAGGCCTGTATTTGATCACGGATTCCAGGGTGTTGCTCAGTGAAATGAGAAGATGCTATAGTTGAATCAGATGTTTGGCATAGTTTTCTAATTTTTGTTGGCCTTAGACCGTGTACATTGGACCCTGGAATTCATGGATTATCGAATATTTGACGTCTATCAATAATTCAGAGCGGTAGTTTATTATTCTCATCGCTATCAAACTCTCTATATTTTTCAAAATATTTATGTCATCGCCACCTTGGATTTCTTGTCGTCCCCCTTTCGGTACAACGTTGTAACGAAGCCAGCAAACAATTCGCATCTGCACGATGGGCCTATGTTAATATCGCTTGACGGTATCATTTTGATTCGTATTTCACTGTTTTTGTTTCTAACATTTCTTTCCTTGTTTTTCCTGACGATTTTTATGTTTCACTTCCGCGCAGGCAATGCCATGTCCTCGCCCCTCGGTTCACCGGGTGGCTCGCCCTTTGGAGAGCGGAAATCCTACAAGAACTTCGAACGGAGGATGTCATCTCGGTTTTCCAGGCAGGAATCATCTACCTCAAACTCAGATGGAGAGGATTTCAGAGCAATGGCCCGGAGATTGTCCAAGTCCAGCGCTGCCAGTAGTCAGCTGATTGATCCAGCAGCTCGCCTCGCTGCTCAAAAAAAGCTTGAAGCGGATGAAAAACTAAGGTTGCAGAAGGAGATCGAGGCGATGAAAGACAAAATGAACAACGTTGAGACGGTGGAGAAAACTGGTTTCAAATACGATCCATCTAAAGTACGGGGTCAGATTGAGATTGAGATCAAGGAAGCGGAGGACGCTGTATTTGAAGGTCCAGAAGAAGACAATAACCAGGAGTACAAAGAGTGGCTAGAAGAGATGATGGCACACGGCTGGAACGACGAGGTAAAGGAGCTGGTCTCAGGGAGGAAGAAAGTGACGAAAGCCAACCTGTTGAGAGCGAGAAAGAGGAGCATTGTGAGGAGGTACAGCGTGATTGTGCCGGGAGTGAGGGACGAGTACCAGGTCACCTCTGAAGAGGATGAGTACACTGAGGAGGAGAAACTCAGACGGGAGGTGGAGCGGAGATTTGAGACGGAGGTCGATCTGAACTACACCATCGACCAACTTTCCAACGATAAGAGTTGGATGGCGGAAATACAGGAGTTGGTCGGAGCTAAGAAGAAGATAAATCATCACAATCTTTGTAACGCCAGAAAACGGAATATTGTCAAGAATTCTGAGCAGAGGTACCCTGGATGCACTTACGAATTAAGCCTTGAACCTGATGAGTTGACAGATGTCGAGTTAAAACGACGAGAACTTGACGAAAACATCGAGATCATTCGGATAATAGTAGGTGGGACTGACGATGTGGAAGTTATAATCGATTCTCTGAGCAAAAAGTGGATCTTTAATCTTGACGATATGGATAAGCAGAAAAAGAAAAGAAACAAAAATAACATTTTCAATCATCTTGTTCGACAGCTTATCAGAGAAGCCAAAGATAAATTTCCTGATCTTGATTATCACGTAGAATTAGAAGATGATGAATACACCGATGAAGAGCAAAGACGGCGAGATTTCGAAAGTGCTGCCAGAAAAATTGATGCCGAGGTAGGAGCGATGTCTATCAAGGGACTAGTCGAAATGTATCCCGACTTGGCTCCGCGGCTTGATGAGAAAAACCGGGTAATATCTATGGATAACGGGGTTCGATTACTTAAACGGGATGCTCTGATTAGAATCTATGGCGAAGGGGATAACTACATGCTCAAATATCACGAACTCTCGGACGATTGTTTTGATCTTAATGACCGGGGATTAGCTTTACAGTATATAAACTCGCAGATGGAGAAAGTTGATGAAAAGTTGAAAGATAAAGATAACTTTTCATCTATTTTCCAAGACGAGCTTGCTTACTTTACTTCTATTATGGCTCACACGAGCCCCGAGAATGTTTGGCAATTCTGTCTCAATCGAATCAAAACCGAGGCTATAAAATTGTTTCCAGATTGTGGCATAGAAATGCCTATCCCTGAGTATGATATGACAGCAGAGGGTAAAGCTTTTGTGAAGCTGATGGCAGACTTTTCCGAACTGGATACCTTGCTGGCGAGTGTTCCTGAAGAGATTCTAATGACGGAGAGTGCCTGGGTGAGACAACGTGCTTTCCTCGAATCACAAAGAACTAAGGTGTGTGGCAAGAATATCATCACCGTTCAGAAGCAAAAGTTGTACGATGAGTTCAAACGGAACTTCCCCGATTTTGACTACGAGGAGATATTTCCCTTTGAGGAGTACACTTACGGTGAGATGGCAGTGATGAAAGCTCAAGAAAAACAAGCCCGCTACAACGTGATCTGCGAGAAGCTAGAAGAGGAACTGACCAACGCTAAAATAAGTCTTGATAGGGCCCACAAGCGGTCAGAACTGGAGGGTGATCGACTCGACAACCATCTTGAAGAATCTGAATGGAAAGAGGAGTTGGGCCAGATCAAACTGATTGATAACCTAGCAGTGAACAGAAAAAATCTCTTTGAATTCAAAGCTCGTAACTTAGTTGCCATGTATAGGAAAATGTATCAGGAGTTTGACTTTGCCGAATATGATGAAATTAGGCATGAGTACGAAACGGAAGATGAAGGGTTCATCACAGCTGTTGGCTGCCTCACTTGTGAAATCAAATCTCGGACAGCGTTCTTTGACAGCAATAGTGAAGGTCACAGCCCTTTGAAATATCTATCGGCTGAAGGGGATCCCCAAGATCAGATTATTGTGGCTATTCCGTACTTCAGCGATACCGACACTAGTGGCCCTAGTGTGCCGCCATCACCTTACGAGCCCAGGAAAAGCTCGTTTTCTGACCTTATCGAAGAAGAGAACAGTGCGTCGGAAAATCGTATCAATGAACTACCCGAAACACCGCCGAAGATCCGGGTGTCGGATCAGCAAAACTTAGACGTGCCTGGGCGATATGATGGAGAGCTATCTGAGGAGAATCACGATAGTATCTCTGAGCTGGAACGATTAGATGTTGATATGTCTGAGCAGCAAAAGATAGATATGTCTGAGCAGCAAAGGATAGATTTGTCTGAGCAGCAAAAGATAGATTTGTCTGAGCAGCAAACGATAGATTTGTCTGAGCAGCAAAAGATAGATTTGTCAGATCAACAAAATATGGATTTGTCTGAGCAGCAAGAGATAGATTTGTCAGATCAACAAACGATGGATTTGTCTGAGCAGCAAAAGATAGATTTGTTAGATCAACAAAAGATGGATTTGTCTGAGCAGCAAAAGATAATTTTGTCTGAGCAGCAAATGGTGGATTCGGCCCAGGAGATAGATTCGGCCGAGCAGCAGAAGGAAGTTCTGTCCAGCCAGCAGACGGAAGAACTGTCCGAACAGCAAACGGGAGATATATCTTATTCACCTCCTTCTCTTGATAGCGACAAACTTCAGTCGGTGGAGCAAGCTGATAAACAGCCAAACAGTGCCACGAAACACCCCGATAGTTTGAAGGAGGCAGAGGTTGTTTTGAGGGATGATAACCCAACTGATCTTTCTAATATTTCTTCAAATAGCGAGACAAGAGTTAGCATCGATAAAGAGAGCAGCGTCAAACCCCAAAACCAAAAAATGGATGGAAACAATTTCTTACCTGGAACTGTTGAGGAATGTACTAAAGTTCAACACAAAGAAGATATCATCGGTGACTGTGAAATTTCACATGTATTAGCCAACACAGAAGAGGGTTCAAAAGCTGTCGAGGATCTGCATTTGGCCAATCAACAAAACAACAACGATAATTCTAGCGACTGTCAGCAGAACACATCAGGATGTACAGAAGGACATCATCAGACTGAAGGGCGTGTCAAAACTGGCACTCAGATTAATGAAATTCAACAGAATGGAAAGAACTTCGAGTCAAGAGAGGGAAATAATATTAATACTAATTGTGTGCCTGCTAATGAGATTGAAAGTTCATGTAACGATGCAAACAACAAGGACCAGAAAGTTGATGGACAGGGTCCTCTCGATGCTAATTTGACCGATCAGCCAAAGGATGATCACGATAATACTTCTTGTGAAAGGATTATGAGCAACACTGAACAGCCAAAAAATTGCATCACTTCGGATGAAGACGTTGGTAAGAATGAAGATTCTTCAAGCAGTGCCTTCGTTACTCAAAATGATGTCAAGAATTGTGATCGAAGAAGTCTTGAAGAAACCAGTAACTATCAAGGTAATATAATTCTCACAGACAAAACAAGTGATATTTCTAAAGATGAAATCAACGATGTCGACAGAAACTCGAATAAACATGATAATCATACGTTGAACGAAGACAAAGACGTTATCAGTTCTCACACCAACCTTGTCCAAAAAAGCCCTGTCTCGAAATCCTCCTTTACTCAAAACGTTCTTGAAAAGTTGGAGGATAAGGTTGATACTGATTTCAACCTTACTGAAGATTTGTCAAGGGAAGAAATTGAGAACGATTCTTCCGAAATCAGGGACAATGGCGAAATATTGGATAGTGTCGATTATAAGCCTACAGATAGTGAGATAGAAACAGGGCGTATATCAGCTGACCAAGTTCCGAATAGTGTAGTTGGATGTCCTAAAGTGGAAATCCAAATTGAAGAGACTGAAGAAGACGAAGCCACTAAAAAGCACATCGGGAATGATGATGCTGATAAACTTGACTTCAGGATCTCGGAGCCTTCTAGATCTTTCATTGAAGGCCCTGATGACTTTCTGGATACTGTACCCAGTGAAGCTGAGTCTATATTTAATGAAGGTAGTGTGTTTGGCAAAGATCTCGATACTGACCAGGTCTTATCTGAGAGTGAAAATATCGGACAGTCCGCTGCATCTCATGAGATTGTTACCGATGCCAGGGAGCAACCAGAACAAGAGAAAACATTTGCCGATTTCACCACCAAAGATGAAACCCCTGATGCCATCCCACAAGGGAAAAACACAATTCAACAGGGTGTAAAAGAAGGAAATATTGTGAGCGACACTGCAATTGTGGAAAACAATCTTGAAAGCAACATTAAACTTGAAACTGATAGTCGTGACTATGCTCCCGAAGAACAACATTCTAAAACGGATGCAACTGCCGGAGGGGTATCAGATCGCCCTGCTGTATTGTTGACTCAAGGTTTTGATTTTGACACCGTGGAAATTACTGATGATTTAGAGTCCTGCACTTTGCCAGCTGGGTTGATGCTTACTCCTGGTGAGCCTATGAATTCACCCTTCCCAAGCCACGGATACGTAAGTCCTCACAAAACGTTTGAAAGTAGGGACAGACGTGAAAATTCAGCGTCACCGCTGTGTAATGGAACTACAGTAAGAGATTCTGCATACGAGTCCAAGTCATCTATGAAGAGTGAGGATGAACTCCTTCATCCTTCTGAGCCTGTTTCACCAGGTGTCAACCTGGGGATTCACTTACAGCCTCCAGACAGCGATGGAACAGAATTAGGAAACAGAGGCAGTGAGGGAGATGAAACTGAGCACACCGAATCTGGAATGATGGTGCCTGCTGCGCTGAAATCGGAATCATTTGGTAGCGACAGTGTTTTCCTCAACTCTTCACCTAGTCCACAGCTCTTGGAAACTGCCGATGAGTTGTCCGAAACCGCTCTCTATTCAGGAGCTGATGACTCTGAGGTCACACCGGCTTGCTCAGGGCCTGACGAAAAGGATGACGTCGAGTTTTCTGGTAACGATGGAGATACCGAGTACAGTCCAGCGGATGAGAGCCTTCTAAACAAACCCTCGAACGACCCTCCAAAACAACTCACTCTGCCTGGAAGAACAATTTCTCAAATGAGAAAGGTTTCATCCACATCAGAATCGTCTGAAGACGAAACCGATGAAAAGAAATCAAACCGTAGTCCGAAACGCAAGAAGATGTCAGGTTCTGGTTCCGTTACTCCTGAACAACATCCCCTGCTGAAGAGACAAGAAGAATATAATAAGCGAACTTCCATTCTTGAAGCCAGGAAAATCTCTACGTTTGGAAGGCAGTCCCTAAATTCAGATGACACACCGACTGGTTGTGCTAAAGATCAAGATGACACAACACCTACTAAACCAACAGCTTCCTTCAGACCATCGTCCCTCCCCTTGAGAAAGCCTGTGAATAAGAGCACCGAAGGGTCAGTGACGCCCAATTTCGACCACATACAGTCGTCCTATAAGCCAGAAAAACCCAATCCATTGTATGATCGCACTAAATACATCAAAGTACCCACCCTCGAGGACAAAAATGTAGCCGCAGAACCAATATTGGATGGGTTGTTACCGAAAGAATTTTACGATCAAAAGCTTTCGTATGATCTATCCGCCCATTCAACACCCAAAGTTCCAAAGAAGCCTCGTGATAAAAGCGAATTTAATGCGCCTACCACCGGCCATATGTTATGGGAACTGATGAAGGAGCGAAGACTGGAGCGAGCGGAGGAAGACAACATCATCACGGATCTGGATCTTGCGGTGAGTTAACAGCCACCAACTATGCATGATTGATTAAAGTGAAATTTTATTTCAGCATTTCGAAGTTATGTTATGCAATTTACTGTTGCAGCATTTTGTCATTTTTTCTAATAAATTACTCAATTTAGCATGTTGAACTGCCCTGATTCTAATATTCTTGCGATTAAGCATATGCACATTTTAATTTTATTGTAAGCAAATAGAGCAAACGATTATAGAGAAACGTGCAAATTACGTTTTCTTATGAATGTTTTTTAATTCTAAAGCACTCACGAGAGTACACTTTGTTTAGAGACGGTGGTCATAGATCAATTGATGCACATTCCATTGGAGACTTGGAGCATAGCCCCTGGCGATTCGGCCGAAATTTCATGAACACCATTAAATTACGCATGTTTCTTGTCACCATATCGGATTTATCGAAACCAGCTTTGTGATCAACCATCCCATGAATCATTATATCCAAGAATTACGACATCTCATGTATCGGGGTCTCAATCGTGATTTTGTCATGAAATATTTGCAATCCTCATAACGTATGAAGGTTGAATTTCCTAGGTTAACATGTTGAGTAATTCTATTGCTTGGATATTCGCTTTTCAGTATTGATGTTGGTTTCGTCGCCAGGTTGATGCAAATACAATAAAGTTGATAAATTAAGCTTTTCTTGACCATGTTTTTATTTTTGCTCAGGTGATAAATTTGCTTTTTAAAAACCGAAAATTCACGGTTTTTCTTTCAATCGTCAGACAAATTGCACTACTAGTGAGGTCTAATAGAAATCGCGTTTATACGAATCAAGACTTATTACTAAGAGTTCACACTATTATTGTTTTCCATGTATTCGTTTATTTCAATATAAATGAGACGAAGATTTACAAATTTGGTACTCAAGTTATAGTGCTAATTTAGTGCTTTCGTCAATAATATGGGGATAACTGATAGTTAGTAAATTTGTGGTGAGAATTGACGTCAATGACTGATTGACTGATTCCTCTAAAACACTAATATCAGTATCAGCAGATCAAATCATGGATTGGAATTAGCCAGTAGCAGTGCAATTCTGAGGATGAACCGACTAGTATGATGAGGATCCCATACAGGAATGAGTTACAACAGGTTTAAGGAACTTTCTGGGGCTGGGTCAAGAAAACCTTACCAGCCAAAGACAAGAATTCAAAGTGATGGACCCGTTAATGAATTTCAGGAAATGCAGCAAAAGCTCATGCAGAAAAATTCAAAATGGGCTATTCTAGATTCAAAGAAGGATGCACTGAAAAAGTTGGCCGAGGAGGAGAAGGAGCGATTACGAAGAATTGAAGAACTAAAGAAATCTATGCAGCACGTTGACACAAAGGAAATGGAATTTGGATATGATGAAGAAACACTCGCCGCTTTGCGTAAGAAGAAAAGAATGGAGGAAGAGGAACGATTAAGAAAAATCCAAGAAGAGGAGGAAACTCTTAGGAAGCTGGAAGAAAAGCGGCGAGCGTTAGAGTTAGAGGAATCAAAAAGACGAGAGGATGAAGAAAAACGTGCCAAAGAAAATGCCAAACGGCGTGCTGAAGAACTAGAAGCTGCTAAAAGGCTTAAAGAAGAAAAAGCAAAAATGCTCGCCGAAGAAGAAGCAAATAGGCTCGCTGAAGAAGAAGCAAATAGGCTTGCTGAAGAAGAAGCAAAAAGGCTTGCTGCTGAAGAAGTAAAAAGAGTCGCTGAAGAGGAAGCCAAAAGGCTCGCTGAAGAAGAAGCAAAAAGACTCGCTGAAGAAGAAGCTAAACAGCTCGCTGAAGAAGAAGCCAAAAAGGCTCGCTGAAGAAAAAGCAAAATTGCTTGCTGAAGAGGAAGCAAAAGGCTTGCTATAGAAGAAACAAAAAGGCTTAGCTGATGAAGAAGCAAAAAGAGTCGCTGAAGAAGAAGCCAAAAGCTCGCTGAAGAAGAAGCAAAATTGCTTGCTGAAGAGGAAGCAAAAAGGCTTGCTACTGA
>JH155225.1:225303-240929 GCA_000226015.1 Mnemiopsis leidyi | reverse complement strand
AAGAAGCGAAAAGGCTTGCTGAAGAAGAATTCAAAAGGCTTGATGAAGAAGAAGCAAAGAGGCTCGCTGAGGAAGAAGCAAAAAGGCTTGCTGAAGAAGAAGCAAAAAGGCTTGCTGAAGAAGAAGCAAAAAGGCTTGCTGAAGAAGAAGCAAAAAGGATCGCTGAAGAAGAAGCAAAAAGGCTTGCTGAAGAAGAAGAAGCAAAGAGGCTTACTGAAGAAGAAGCAAAAAGGCTCGCTGAAAAAGAGGCACAAAAGCTTGCTGAAAAGCAGGAGGTAAAACGGCTGGGTCATGATCCTCTCGAAACTGTTTTCAGGAAGAATTCAAGTTCACTTGTGCACAGCCATTTCGGGATGTCGGGAAGCGTTGGTAGCTTAAATTGCGACTCTATTTGCAGTTCCAGGGAGTTCCTAGCAAAAAGTCTAGAAAATATAGCGGGAACAAGCTCTGATGATGAGAAACTTCTCAAGGAAACTGTTGAGTTGTTGGAGAAGGAGTATGAACAGGAATCTCTATTCCGAAGGAAGAGCCTGAAAATGCCAACTCCTGGAAACAAACGCCGCCTCGATCGAGCAAGGTCACTTGCGTTCGAAGCTGAAAAAGAAAGGCGATCTGAAAGTGAAATACCCGAATCCCAGTTATCCCGGCCTAGGAAGCTTTCCATTGTCCAGAAACGAATGTCCAAACTACGTAAACCCTCTTCATCCAAAATCAGACGAGTCAAATCATGTGAAAACATGGCGGATCTGTTCGGCTCTCTGGACGATGGGAAGCTCACAACGACCCCACTGATTGACGGACTTCTTCCCAACCAGTTCTACCAACAGGAGCTCTCCGTGATGTCCTCCTACAACAGCGAAGCCGACCTGAGCAGCGTTTCTTTGGACATGGACGCACCAACAACAGGGCACAAGTACTGGTCGCTCATCATGCACAAGTCGCTCGTCAGGAGAAACGCTGCGGGGGGTCAGGAACATAGCCCTGTAGTGACAGATGTTGACAGTGTGGTAAGTCTGTGTCCAGGTTTTAGGTTTGCCAAGAATCGTTGTCTCCGTGATACTCGTGCTTTGTAATAGGCGTCATAGGTCTTTAAGTTTTTAAGGTTAGGTTTTACAGTCATATTTATTTATTTGCATGTTAAAATATTTGCATGTTCATGTTTTAATTAAGTGATTTAATTGTCGTGAAACGTCATATTGGCACCGTAACATATGATTGAAGATAAATCTGTATGTGATCGTATCATCGGTGGAACAAATGTTGTGATCGTAAAGTGGACCCTGGTGACGTTAATAGTGACGTGGGTATTTTGTTTTTCTAGATTATCGACAAGGAACATGTAACTGTGGTGTCTAGTAAAATTTTGGAAGAGCCGCCCGCTGCTTCTTCCCAAGAAGTTCTTCAAAGAGTGCAGCCCGTCGCGGAAAAGTCGAAATGTGTGAGTGCTTTATGTGCCCTTTTCATCCCCGCTGTCAGAATAATTTATTCTAGTCTGGATCTGCTTGTGTGATCATGTCTAAACCTCGCATGATAGATAGCATGGGTACAGCTTCTCTTAATATTCTTTTGTAGACATGCATGGGAAGATATTTTTGCATGTACAAATTATGAATTTTAGATGTTTACAAATTGTTTAGATGTTTACAAATTGTTTAGGTCGTGAAATAATTCATCCAAAGATACATGAATATCTATATTCAACATCATTAACAATAAAATGATGGCCATGCAACGAAAATAGGCAGGAGATGGGTTTGAAATTATCTAGGACTAGAGATGTACCGTTGAATAGCACTGAGCAGTGCACTATCCTCTACACCCGAGACATGGCATGTAAAGAATTCAAGCTTTGTGTGTTTTAAATATGTTGTAGTAGCCACACAAGTCTCTGTAAGATTTCTATAAGAATTCTCAGTCAAGTTTTGTACGCTGACAGAGCTGAAAGTCGTGAAATATTTTCATGTAGCATGACATAACATTTCGGAATATCCGGAGGGAGGTCGGAAACTGCCGAACTGACAGCCGCTCCCTTCTACTACTTCTCTACAAGGTCTTACTATTTTGCTACGTTCTCGGACGTAGTGCTGCACTAACGTCCTCCTAACTAGAACTTGATATTGAAAAGTCCTTTTAAACAAGGTTTTTCATCCTAGACGTTGAAATAACCAATTAACTCACCTATTTATCAAATTTATAAGCTGGTCTTTGACGCCTTACAATCCTACAATATTCTATACATACATGTATACTTCAGCATCTAGAAGTATAAGAGTAAAACCTACCGCTGCCAGTACCAGGACCAATATTTTGAAGAAGTAGAACTCAAACCACGTACAAATTTTCGCTGACACGTTTATTTAGTATTATAGAGCCCACCATTCACCCAAATACTCTGGAATTGACAACCAATGACATTGACAGACTGGTACACTACTAGTAGCATGCTTTTTTGTCACCAAAATAGATACCTGAGTGACAGCCACCTGTGGCGAGGTTTAATCCAATTATCTGCACCAGCTTTGCAGCAATTCTCTCATCTGCCTGCTTAAACGTCTGCGGAGTAGTAATTTGGGTGGCAACTTTAATTTATTCCATAATTTCTTTAATTCCAACATGAACTGTATAGTTGCCGCTGGCGTGCGAATGAAGCTGTTATACCTGAACCACGATAAGCTTGCTTGCCTATATCTGCCTGTAATTCAGCTAACTTTTGGGTGCGCAAACAGAAACACGGATACCGCGACTTATTGGTTTGTGAAGCGCATCCAATTAGATTTTCCAAAGGGCTTCTCCCGCAAGTGTGCTGAATTGCTTCTATTTTGTGTGTTGACATATTTGCTGCCATTACTTGACGTTCCTAATCCTCCTCCAGAACACGTCATCTTGCTAGTACTGTAGAACTTTTAGTCTGAGATCATTTTACCTGGCCTTAAGTTTTTATCGAAATACAATAATACACTAGGTGACCTCATTGGAACTTTTTCACACTTGATAGGTCATAATTATTCATAAACTTCAACGCTTGTGTGATACTTTAATACTCTTATAGTTATACCTAGCCCTAAGTAGTTAAGTGGTACAAATTGAGGTATAGTAAGAGAACAAATAAACTCTTAATATTGACCAACCGTTTCAAGTTTGAGCCCATGGCCTTCTTGAACTCCCCGATTTTGAAAGCAAGGAGACTTGGGGCCCTATCTCCGGAGACAGAGAGGAAGTTCAAGCTGGCTCGAGAACGGCCCCACAAACCGGACCTCAGCGATTTCAAGAGACTTCACGAGAGTATCGCCAAAACTCAGAAAAGTTTCGCTCTCTTGGATATGCATGCCAACGTTAACGCACTGAAAAGGATCAACGAGGAGACGAAGAAACACGTCGATAAACTTGGAAACTTAAAGGAGGGGTTCAACAAGGTGAAAGTAAATGAGAAGATCGGGTTTGAGTTTGACGAACGGGTTGTGAACGACGTAAGGGACCGGATAATGTGCAGCATGATAGATCCGCAAGGTGGAATGTCTAGTGTTTCGGTTTCTAGGAGTAGGAAATCCTCTGACGGAGTGTCGGTGTCTAAGTGTTCCGACCTGGACCTGTCCGTTACCTCGGCTACCCTCCTCCCTGATCTTACTGAAGACAGCTCCACTCTCAAACCTAGATCTTTCCAGAACACAGACGATCTGTTTGACACTGATACAGAGAGTGTTCTCTCTGACTTTGAGATGGAGATTGTTAATGTTTCTCCGGCGTCTGATTATCTTCTTGAAAGTGATGGGTCGTCTGAATTTTGTGAACAATTGGAGGCCGACATGAACGGTTCTTATCTATCGCAAAAAAGTGTTATTCTGTCTGCCTCTGGAATGTACTGCATAGACCCTGGAGAAGGGGAGTATACCATGGTTAATGAAATCAGAACATCACCATACGATACGGATAACTCTTTTGATCATCAACTCGAAATTTCTTCAGCCTCTGATTCAGAGGTAAGCGTTTTCGAGAAGTACGTTGATAGCTCAGTAATACCTGGGGAGAAAGTTTTTAATGTTCCAGAAACTGAGATTTTGAAAGTGCATGTTGGCGAGGAGATAAAGAAGAGCCCTTGTAAGACCTGCTCATCGTGGGATGCCTGTACTTGGCTCTGTTCTCAGCAGGAACTGGAACATACAGTCGGAGATTCTCTTCCTTTGGAGATGGTGATTTCTGAGGATGACAGCAAGGTTCACATAGCTGTCTTACACTCTCCGGTCTTGACGCGTAAGACCAAGATACCAAATGTTCAAAAGGTCAAGGATCTACCGTGTGACATTCCATCCCATGAAAATGTTGAAGATCTCTCTCAATTGGATAAACCTCAAGATCTGTCCGATAAAGAAGCATTTCACAGTTATCTGGAGAGCCTAGACAAGTATGATAATCTAGACTCCTTATCTATTTCAGAGTCTCTCGAGACAAAATCATTAGAGTCCTGCGACTTTGAGAGGCTCGAACTCATGCCAAGTGCCGAAGATACCGCCATTAAAAAGAAAACTGTAGCCAAAAGTAGAGGGCGCTCTGTTATGAAGAAACTGAGGTTTAAAAACGAAAAGGTGAAAAGTTTTGTGAAACAAGCGTCCAGCGTACTTCACTCTGCTTCTGCAGACTTCACTAGACTGGGCCCCAGAAGAAGTGCAAGCTCAGCTAATCTCAAGGCGGTTAGACCAAGCTCGACTTCCTCCTTCCACAAAAGGAGCTACATTCCCACCCCTAGCTATAACTTAACTTCAACTCTGTTCCCTGATGAGGAAGAGAACTTTAACTTGGACACCAGACTTAAACTCAGAAACAGAGAACTTATTGACGTCGAGCCGTTACCAAGATGGAATCGAAAACCGATATTTGCAACAACTACAGCTGGTCACAAAGCTTGGTACGAGAGAGCCCAAGACTTGATAGAGAGACGTCGAAGAGAGATGGTGAACATGGATTTTCTGGAGATTGATGCAAATCAGCAGGATGTCGATATAATTGTGAGTATTACTATTGGTTTGTGTTTAGAGTATTTTATCGTGTCTCTAGAACTTTCGGTTTACCATCAAAATAGGCTATTAATACTAATATACTTATATTAGGTATGTACTAGGTAGAGTGTTAGTGAGTTCTATAGAGGTCTAAGTACTCTAAGTAGGGCCTAAGTTCAACTTTAAGTTCAAGCTATTTAACTTTAAAGTTAGATTAGGGTGGTCGTCCGAAATGTTTAAAGTGAATGACTCTTCTAAGATAGGTCAAGGTGTTAACTTGTATACTGTATAGTTCTACTTCAAGTTTATGACATGATTTATGATACATTGATACGGCGCCGTATGACTATGACTACAAATAACGAGACTACGCGCCTTATATTTACTTATAAAGTCCCATAGTCCCATAGTCCCTGCCTGCTTCTTTGATGAGCTGAGATGATATCCGTCTCCGTCCATGAAAGAGTGAGAGAGTCAAGTCGGGTGCAAGTGTCACACAACACTTACCACGGTACCTGGGTTCCTCAGTCCTTTTTGCCTGTGATCGGAGGGGATTGTAGACCTAAGGAAGCCTAGAAGTAGTCGGTATAGCTGTAATAACCATGAAAAACTGATTTGTAATATTGTAATCGTACTACACAAAGTCAAACACTGCAAAACTGACAAACTGTGGCACTGTGGCAATGGCACTGATAGACCGATGTCACTTGAAATTTCAGAAGTTGACTAGTACAGTTTTTTTCTTATCTTTCCCGCTTTCTAATTCTATTTCTAACCATCCCTTGCTTCAACTTCAAGTTCACGGTTACCCCTGCGCCCTTGCAGTTTCATCAATGCTCATTGCTCAACCAATTTGGTCCAATTACCTCTACATCTAATTGATGCACAATCCTTATTAAATTTGAAGTGAGCACTGAGCACGGTTATAATACCAACATTGTTTCCGGTTTCAGATGCAACATGAAACCTGCGAAGAGTAGTATATGATTCATCCATCTGCTAATTGCGCGGCTCAACTCAATTTTGAGCCGCGCGCTCATTCGAAAATTATAAGTCTGTGCGCTCTCTTTAGAAAACGCTTGCGGAGTAACCCTTGTCTGCTAGTAGGCGATTCACAAACGCGAACTATTTGCTCAGAAATACTAACGTTAATTGCGTGCCACTCGTTTGCGTCGTAACGTGTTGTTAAACCTGTTGAAATATTCCATAATCTTTGTGACGCGGAAGTTGCTGGCAGTTTGACACATCTGGATTGTACAGCAGCGTTTTGTTGACCTTATTCGATTACTTCGCCAACATTTGTGTCTTCGTTAGCTATCTATTGATTTGTTAGCGAGCTTATTATAGACTCAGACTATGGTGGTATTATGACGTGTTGTGACTCCGAAACACCCGCCACGCCTAAAAGGAGGCGTTCATTTGAGAAAAGTACGTCTGAAAATGGACTCAATTTATCCGAAGAGCCTGTCCTGATTCCCCTGCTGGAAGATTTAGCTATTTGGTTGTCTGGCTTTCTCAGTACAGAAATCGCTCCTGAAAACTTTATCGAACTTTTTGAAGATGGCTCCCGATTTTGTAAATTGGCCACGATACTCCATGAGAAAGCGGTCGAATACAAAGAGAGAACTCAACATTCACACCCACTTCCGAGCTATGCTATCAAAAAATGGTATGAAAACCCAAAAGTTGGTTCATTCTTCTGCAGAGACAATGCTTGCAAGTTCATAAACTGGTGTAAACACTTTGGAGTGTCTGAAATATGTTTGTTTGAATCAAATGACATAGTGGAACACAGATCAGTCCGAGCTTTAAGAAACGTCCTAATCTGTTTGTTGGATGTGGGAAAAATCGGGGTGAAACACGGCATAGAGCCTAGTGAGCTTGTCAGAATAGATCTCGAGATCGAACAGGAGATTCAAGCGGAACTTATGCGAGTCAAGAACGCCGCGATGCCTCGAAAAACAAGGATACCCAGAAAGAACTCTTCGCTAAACTCCTCGCTGGCATCTTCTTCCGAACCTGCTTCCAGCGAAGAAGAAGTGGAGGAAGAAGAGGAAGAGAGACCTGTCTCAAGTCCTGAGCCGGATGAGGAAGAGCTTGAGAGGATCAGACTAAAACTTCTGACGCTCGACGAACAGGTAATTCTGCCTATCTCATATCTTCTTATCTGACCACTCATTCAGCTTCTTTTGTAGTCATTGCTTGTACCTTGCTTGTGCTGGTTTATATACTGATTTTCAAGTCAGCTTTATCGTAACTTGTTTGTGAAAATTCAATATTCTTTTCTTATCACAAAATGTTATGCTAAGTAAAGATGGTAATTGGGTATTCTGACAGATAGAATTGCTTGTGGCTGGCTTGTAACATCGCACTTGCCTCCTTATCACTTTCATAACACCGATGCAGCAACACTGAGCCTCGCCTCATTTCTCCGCACAAGTTTTTCATTGGAGCCTTTATCCTTCCGCTCACTGTTCTTAATCTAATATCACGCATGACGTAAAAAGGAATCCTATTACACGATTTATTGGCCTTGGTTTATATGAAGTCTGGCCGATATGAGAATTGAGAGTGTACTATGGCACATTATTAATCGTTTATATACACTTTTATTCGACAACTCGGATTTCGGTTCTACCGTACTAACTACTATATTGGTAAAGCAGCTTATATAATATATATAATATAAATGAGATATTTTACTTCGCATGAAGTAAAAAGAAACAGTCTCCTGCGACAGGAACATGTCTAAGGATGAACTATTAAGTTGAACTTCCCTTATTTGGCCTGATCATTACAGCGTTATTTACGGCTTTGAGGTGCTCAATTTATCATCGAGATGAATATTATCCAAAAATCACCATGACTGGGTACCCCGCATATTATAAATAGTTTGTCGAAACGGCAAAGTGACCATATCGTTACCATCGCTCGCTGGAGTCATCCCAAACTTGTTCAAATTACCCATCTTAATTCCAAATATTCAAGCGGAGCTATCCGTGTGTGTGATTAGCGTCCAACAACATGGAAGTTTTCAAGCTAAACACCACATTCCGAGACGTATGATCAGTGAGGGACTGTCATGAGTTGACAGCTTGGATCGTACATAATTTGCCGACATGAACACCATCATCACCGCTCTCCGGTTACTGCGTACAAGCTAACGGTTATCTGTGCTGACAGAGAAGCAGGGTGCTGCTCTTGCTAACAATACACTGGCTCGCCCTGCCCTGTAATCACCGCATATTGTCGAGGTTGATCTGACCGGGCACTAGGATAGACAGCACTCCTACAATTAGCACTTTTTACTAATTCCCCGAACCTGCCGCCAATCCGGCGAGGCAATTTTCAATCAGCCCTCCCGGAAATTCGGCCAATTAATCGGGATTTACCGTTTGTCTGCGTGACCGGGATTCCGCCGGCGCAGTAATTTCGAGAGCAGATTTTGAAATATTTGAGCGGAGCGATCTTCATATGCACTATGAGAGTAAGAGTATTTTCAAGAAAATCAAGTAGAAATTAATGATTTTAACATGTACTACTTCTAGATCGGCATAAGCATCAGGCACGCTTAGGGAGACTTTAAATTTATCGTGTTCAAGGCTTTCAACGTAGGAAGGGCACGGAACTTTAAACATCAGCATTATTTAGTTCTTTTGCTACTGAAGATCTCTAACTGCGGCCAACAAAAATCATACCCTCTTTAAATACTGAACTTAAAGCCTCATGAATCGGAGCTAAAAGTCACGTGTCTTCAGCTTTTGCCAAAATCACCACAACTTCGTAGTATCACGATACAAAAACATCCGTTTTAACATTTTTAACGTCCAGGGCGGTGATTGTGACTTATTTCAAAATACTTAAAATTCTTGAAATTCATCGACCACATGCTTGATAGTCGGTCCGGTAACTTGAGACTAAGGTGGCAGTGGGTCGGAAATTCCGTTCATCTTCATAAAAGTCCACCGTTCGTTGAAAGATATTTAAACTTTCGGAGATATGTAGCAAAGTGCGTGCTTTCGACTTTGTGAAGCATCGCCTTAAGTTCTGTAAGATACAGGATGGACTGCGATTAGCTGCAATTCAGCCAACTTAGCATTATACTGTCACAAATCACATCTCTATTGTTGCACCTTCGCAAACAAAATTTAAACTTATGTCTCTAATTGTACCCAATACCAAGGCCAATATCACCTGTTTTAATGGTGCTTGTTTTGTGATTAGGTAATAGTTGGCGATAATGAACTGCACTGTCTTGAAGCATATTGTACTCGTGTGCAGAAAAACCATGTCTCAATAATAAAGCTCTTACTATGATAAGACTTCAGCACAAACATTTATCCACCATGAATTATTGGCCCTAAAGAGCTGCAACACTCCTCGAGAGGAACCGAATATTGTTTCCAGCTAGTACCAATGTCCTGCTGGTTTCTCCTCGGTACGACCACTAATGCATGGCAACAATTAACCTGGTTCTCTTCCTTTTCTTCCGCCAAATTTTCTAATTTCATCCACAAAGAAATCTTGGCAGGATTATGCACGCTAATTCCACTTTTAGGCTACATAGTAGGCTATTTCCACGTGAAGCCTGGAGTCCCCGGTTGTGTTTTCTGTGAAACTCTAGACTCAAGTTGGAGAAGATCTGCAGAAATTTAATACGGGTGGATTTTGTCTCGGTTATTTAAAGATAGGTAGACTGTCGCTGTTAACAAACTTATTATGTTCAGATTGTCTCCCGACGTAAACCAATAGGTCCTGACTGCACTAGATGTGATTGTGATGTACTTGTGTTCACTTAATTAATGAGATGTTGTGGAGCTTTTATTACAAAACAGTTAAACCTGGAGCAAACCACGGGATTGTTGGTTTTTAATTTATCACAGATTCAAATTAACTAGCCACCGCTGAATATGTGTTGCCATAGCATTAAATTTCTATAAACCTAACTTCATACACAGATCAGTGCACCTGTAATAACGAGAGTTTCCTTCCAGAGGTCTCTGTAAACTATGAAGGTCACTTGGTTAATTAATTTACGAGTCCCCTATTGATTGAGTTATAATTGTTTTTATTAATGTCAATTGTTTTGGTGCCGTGTCTGAAAAACTGTATTGGTATGTCTACTTAAAATACCATGGCAATGCCTCTAATTACAGCTTAATAAAGAATCGTTTCAAAACAGTAATTCCCGCCAATTTAATAACATTAAGCTCCAGTACTGATAACAATGAGTTTATGACTAAGATATGACTAAGATACCGGACTCTTAGTAGAAACATGAGATTCAGCCGCCCTTCATTTAGTGTCATTGTCCCAGATCATTGAAATTCAGGAAATCTCAGATAAACCGGTTACTACTGTCCAGGGGAAGTGAGGGAGGGAGGTAGACACCCTCTCTCTCTAGTTAGCTCCCTGACCTTGGTGTATCTAAATATTGACTAATGAGTGAGGAGGAGAATGAATCAGGGGACCTTGCAGAGTATTTTAACTCAGTCGTGTGTCTAGCTACTAATCTCCATCATTCTCTGTACTGTAACAGCGTGTGTGTGCGCCTTAGACTTAACTGTTTAGCTGCTCTAAATCCTGCTATGTGTAGCCGTTTTACCGTGCTACTACTGCAATGATATGGTTTAGTGAACTGCCGTCTTTACCATTAGTAATGCAACTGTCATTGTTATTGCACAGATTTCAGGCACTGCAACTCAGATAGGCGTATCTTAGAGCATGAATAATACATGTAAATTTAGCATTCCACGGTCAATAGGAATGAGAGGATGCTGTCTGAGCTGACTCTCTGATTTAGCTGACGGTTGAAAGGAATGCTCAAAATCTGATGTGGCTGACAGTAATTCTACTAACAGACAGAAAACTTGTCAAAATTCCACGCTCATTGGCAATTACTTGTAGGCACGCAGACTCAACGTCGATAATTAGCCTCCTAGAATACATACGTCCGTTAAGACCTCATCAAATTCAATCGGCTTGTTTCAGCGGGCGAGGGTCCGCAGCATGGAATCGAAATTCAAAAGTTACACAAACTAACAGCCAGCTATTCTTTTATCTTACCTATCTGCGTGTAAACTATACAATGTACATCGTACACTCAGAATATATCATGTTGATTGTATTCTCACACACATGTGTTCTAAGTAAATATTTTTCTCCACAAGGAAGTATATTAGTGTGTACTTGCCTTAAAAGTGTGTCTCCCGTGTTTTTCACTCCGCTAATGGGACTTAACCAAGGGTGGAAATTGAAAATGTAGAAAATTCACACGATGTGTGTTTATATCCTTGATTAATTCAGCAAGAAACATGCATAATTTGTATTACGTTTCACATTGATTCTCCTCTATCCAGTGTTAAACATCTCACTTTATTTTCCAACATCAATTGACGAGACAGATTCGTGTAATGTAGCGCAAATGAGCACACGTTTATCTATTTCTTGATGGCGTCTGAAGTGCTAACCATGAACAATCCTATAACAAGTCCAGGTAAAGTCGAGGGTGCGTGTAATTAGTATTTATGCCCTATTAGACGACTGATAATTAGGTATAATTGGGTATAAATGGGTCGTCATCAGGGCGGCGGAGATATTCTCACCAACCTTATCTGGCAGTTGGAGGAGAAATATTTTAATGACAAACCCTTCTGATTCTTAACTAACGTGTTACTTAGCTAACTATCAAAGTAAACTATTTATCTTCTGTATTTATCTTCTGTACAGAGTAAACCACACACTACTACAAGTATACATAGCTGGTAGAATAAGCGACACTCCACCACATATCTGACTCAGACCACATCTCTGTCTATGTAAACCTTCTTGCTGACTGTTGAAATCAACACTTACCGCCTTGTATTGAACAGCTTCAACTAATACCTCACCAACTCTGACCCATCATCAAGCTCCCTAACCACAGCTCTTATCTCTATACGTGTTTAACTACAAACCACACCAAGTTTGTGGGTGGGGTACTTTAAACTTCTCTTATCTCCGCAAACAATCCTCACTCTCCTGAACTAGAGTGTCTACAGCTAACAGTTCACTCCTAATTACTGCCCAGCACTCTATACCTTGTCATCGCTAGTCTGGGCTGTGTCCCACCATCCCGGCCCCTGTCCCTGTGTCCCACCACTACCTCCACAAACATCCCCAGATATATTACATCTAGTGCTCATAAAGGTTTCTTGGTTTTGATAATATTTCTCAAACTTGGATGGGTTTTTGTGAGTGTATTACACTGATTCTATTTATACCACTTGGTTGAAGAATATTTTGTTGGGTTAGTCAAGGGAAGTCAGATAGAGAGAGAGGTATTTCGTGAGTTGGCCGTCCAATCAGTTAACGAGGTTGCTAAGGAGACAACCAATGAGCGCGGAGGATAAAGCCCACGTGATATCTGTTGACAAGCGTCGACACCTACAAAGCTGGTGTGGATTAGGATGACTTGTAGCTGGCCGCCTAGCGTTACCTAATGTAGGATATTAGCTGGAGTATTGGAGCTGCGTCAACCCGGACAGTACGGTCACCCTTCATCTGGTCTCTTATATTGTGTCCTACTAAGTCATACAGCGATAAAGTGTAATATCATCTTGTCTTAGCTAATATTGTGTCCTACTAAGTCATACAGCGATAAAGTGTAATATCTAGAGGTTCTGATAGAGGTTCTGATTGAAGTTCATTTTACAGAACGTCAAGTTACAGATTTGGCATCTGTGGGGGAGTTGATTTTGTGTGTGCTGCATTTCTCAGGGCTAGTAAAACATCGTTACAAGCTGCGCTACAGTGCTTTACACATTGGATGGGCTAGTAAAGAAAGCAGTAATTGTTTATCTACTACACTGCGTGACCGGTGGACATTGTTGTTATTCTAAACAAAAGGAGTACTATTAAAGCAACTTTTTGTTGTACGTAGGTAAACAAAAAAACAAAATACGTAATGCGTGATGTTTATTGTGCTAAATTTGGAACACTTGAGATACACGTGACACAACTATAATAGACAAGTGGTAGTTGATGTAAAATCAACTGTATCATTGCGAGGTAGTCTGTAAGAAGTAAGGTTAAATAACTGCACTTACACCTCTTATCGTAACTTACTGAACTCTGTTGTAGATCACGTAATGGCATCTTTATTCATGTATTGTACAGTGTTTAGGTTTCTTTGCATTAGATACCAGATAAATTGTACAAACTACATTGTACAAACTACAAGCATTTCTCCCAATATTAGACCCGGCTAGTGCTAATGTACCAATAGGACTGACGCTGGTAATTGAGGTATAACGGCTGTCCTTATAAAGCGAACTGTAATGTTAACTGTCGAGTATTTACCAATCTCTATCTATTTAGACCAATGTGCTGTGTTTCATTTTATACACTCTTATTTACACGATGTTCGAATGGTCTAGAATCCTGTCTCTACTCTTAGGATCCTGTAATGTCAGTCTGGTTTATGCAATATGTTCATAAAACGCTAACTCAATCTTTGACCAATCTATCTAATGACGTGATGCCCTTGATTCAATTCTGACTCTCGTCAAAGTTGCAAAACCGTTTATCCCTACTCGAAGTATGAAAACCTAACGTGACTCCAGTATAGTCCCTCAGTTCTGTCTTACAGTAGACCTATTACATTAGATGTACTCAGTGTGCTGTGAACAGTAGACCAGATGTCTGTGTGGGGAGGAATGTAAACATTACACTCTTGTAAAGCTCGTGTAAAGCTCGTGTAAAGCTCGTGTAAAGCTCGTGTAAAGCTCGTGTAAAGCTTGTGTAAAGCTTGTGTAAAGCTTGTGTAAAGCTCGTGTAAAGCTTGTGTAAAGCTTGTGTAAAGCTTGTGTAAAGCTTGTGTAGAATGGTTGTCATGGTGATGTCAGTGTGTGGTCTTACAAGCAGGGTAGGACTCTCTCCCCTTCTCTCTCGTAACACACTCAACACTTCTGATGTAATGCCATGTTTCACGTTGACCACCTTCCTGTATGTGTGACCTCATCTTGTTGGTCGGACTTCTACCGGTCCACCATCATACACGATAACTACTTAAACATATGACACGATAACTTTATATATACATAGTTAAATATATACTTACAACATAAATCTTGTTCCTTTTTCTACCCTCACGTGGTCCCCCCTTATTGAGGGGGTAGTCTTACTGGTACACATCAGTCTTACACAGATCCAACGTCACGTGAGCACAAGATTTACTATCTTCTCTTTATACACGAAACCAAAAACCGGGACATACCTCCCGGAGTTACAATCTGTGAACATGTCTATTCTGGCTATGTGGGAACTAACTTAACTAAGTAGTTACCAGTTACGCCAGGTAACTACTGAGTTACCCTCCTTATTAACAATAAGTAACCTCCTTATTAACAATAAGTAACCCCCTGATTGACAATAACAAAATGTAGCCCACTGTGATGGCTGTCGTGTGGGTGTTTCCACTTCAAGGGGACAAACACAGAATTATACTTCTGAGAGCCTCTTCCACCTCTCTAAAACTGATGGCCGCTATGATTGTATGATAGACAGAAGTTCGTGACGACAGGAGCGTTATGTCGCCTCAAATTCCACTTTCAGATGCAGCACTGCCGTGAGCGGGGGAGTGTTCCATTCCCACAAAGTAAGTTTTGTAGACTGGCGGTGGCTGGGAGAGTTAGTTTGAGAGCTGGCAATGTGCCAGAAGCGATACTTCCAGTGGTAGTTACTGTGGGCAGGGACAGGGTGCATTTGTGTGGAGGAAGTACAGGGAGAATTAGTGTAGAACAGCACCGTATATACTGTACACTTACTCAGCAGGATTTGTAGGGCTAGCAGTACATCAGTATTACATTGCTGAGTGTATAACTGTGTGTACAGTAACCTGGGGACTGATAGTAGTCCCTTACTTGTCCTTAGTGGTGGATTCTTAGCTGCTAGCTAGCTCGTGTGCGTATGATCGTGTGTTAAGGAATAAGAAGGAATAAACCTCTGCTACCTGACACTACTTAATCTGTTTCACAGTTCAATGCTCAGGCAAAGTCAATACCCCTGTTAATTCTTAATAAACTGTCATGACAGCTAAAACATCAAATCTCCGTTCAAGACAAAGTTGCTCCTTTCTCTTGGTTAGCTGTTAGATCACCATCTACAACACACACAGTAACAGTGCACTTGTTGAATTATGAATAAGGAACAGCCGTCAAAGTTACCTTTCTAGGGTTTTACATTTATTTCTCTCTGAGGTGTTCTCAGTATTAATTATAAGGGAGGGTTCACGGAATGTTAAGTTTCTGTAGTTAGTAGGAATCTGGAATGTAGTTCTTCAACATATTATGTTACAGTTGGCTACTGACCCTGGGTCACCCTGCACTAACATTGCTTCAACTCCTTGAAAGTAGAATAATTCACCAGAAAGGGTTGGGTTCCCTGAAATTTTATAAAATTTCACAGACATCACCAAAATATTGCACGTGCTTCACCCACAGAAATGTGACGTAGTTAAACAGGGGTGCAACCTGCAAGTTGTTGCAACACCACTACTTCACTACTACCTGGATACTTTATACTGACATGGGTGCAGGACGACATTACGATAGCGAGTTAACTCTGCTCTAAATTATACGTGCTCTCTCTCTCTCT